>JAMALN010000780.1:0-18384 GCA_023630115.1 Cutaneotrichosporon sp. PK4640 | reverse complement strand
CTCATCGTCATTAGTCAAGTTCAACCTGGAATAGAACAGTCGTGTTATAACATTATGCAGTGTGATCAGTACAACAGTGAGCGGCGGAGAAGCGACGCAGTGCGCGGAGCAGAGTGAGGGGGGTGTACCACCGGAGCTGGAGAGGCGAAGGAGCCAGGTGCGAGCGTGCTGAAGCCACCTGCCAACAGCACACCGGTCGCCGGTCGAGTGGGCAAGCACACAAGCATGACGCCACACGCTCGGTTCTCGCCGATCTCCGGACCGAGCGGGGCTTCGGACCGCCGGACCTCCGCAGGCACCACTGCCGCGGTGTGTGCCGAGTGTGCGTTCAGCAGTGTGTCTGGAGCGAAGCTGGATACCTTGTGCAGAGGGCGATGTGCGGCTTACCTCTTCGCTGTACCACACGCCCCGCACCACTCCAGCCAGGCGGCGAAGATGGGCACGCTGGGCTCCTATTCAGACGCCCAGTTCGGCCGAATCACCCTGCCCACGCCTGCCGCTGCAGCCCCTGCTCTCTCATCGCTGCGTCTCATCGCTGTACTCGGAGCCTGTGCGAATCACGGCGTCAGCCGCGCGTCAGTGTGGTCAGTGATCGCTCTGCCCCCGGACAGCCGAACTCTATGTATGCATGGGCGATGAAGATTAGAGCATGCTGAGGAACTTCTTGACGTCCGCCTCGCTCCGGAACCCGACTGTTGTCAGCTAGCATCCGCGCCCGGCAGCTCACGGAACTTGTTCTTGACCTTGCCGTCCTTGAACGCGACGACGGTCGGGAGCGCGGTGACCTGGTGTGAGCCGTTCGTCATCGGTGCCTCGCCTGCCCACCTCCCACCAACCCCACCATCGCCGCCCCACAGCCACCCTCGCCACCCGCCTCAACCGAGCAACAACCCATGGGCATGCCCAGACGCACCTTGAACTCGCCTGCCAGCTCGGGGTGCTTGTCCACATCCACGGTCATGAGGTCGTACTCGGTCTCGGGGCCGGTGAGCTTCTTGAGCACGGGCGAGAGCACGCGGCACGGCTGGCACCAGCTGCCCGTCAGCTCAGTCTCTCAGTAGTCATAGCGGACATACTCGGCGTAGAAGTCGACCAGGACGGGCTTGGCGCCGCCCTCGAGCGCGCGCGCCTTGAACGCCTGGGGTCAGTATCAGGTGGGACGGGGGCGCACTGCCGGGTCGACGTCGAGGAAGTGGTCGCGGCGCACGGCGGAAGTCGCGAGCCCGCGCGCGAGGGCGAGGGGGCGGGCGGCGCGGACAGACGAGCGGAGGAGCGACATGGTGGTGGATTGTGTGATGCTGAGAAAGCGCGCGGTGGGGGGGTGCAGAAGTGGAGGGGCGGAGATGGCGGAGTCTCCGCGGTGCGGTTTGAGATTTGTTTGAGATTTGGGTGGCCAAAATCTTAGTGACTTCACACATCTCACCACGGCAGGCGAAGATGCCCAAAGCAAGTGAGCTAGCGAGTCCGGATAGGAGCTGACAGCAGGAAACAGCTCCAAGCCCAAGGGCAAGGTGTACGCGCTGCCCAGTGCGGCGCGGCGCCAGAAGGACGGCGGCGTGCCCAAGCTCACGGCGCTCAAGAGCAAGGCGCAGACCGGGCGCTTCGCCAAGGCAAGGGTGAGCTAGCTGTCGCCTGACGTAGCTTACGACAGCCCGACAGAGTGGGCGGCCCCTCGTCGATGCAGGCGCTGGCGAGCACCTCGCGCCACGCGGGCGACAACTTTATCGAGGCGCTGGTGGAGGACGCGGCGGTCGTCGACGCGTCGCTCACGGTGCGCGACTCGTCGGCCAAGGCGTTCATGCGCGAGCTGCGCAAGGTCATTGAGCGCGCCGACGTGATCATCCAGGTGCTTGATGCGCGCGACCCCGAGGGCACGCGCAGCAAGTGGGTCGAGGAGGAGGTGCGCAAGCGCGACGCGCAGGGCAAGAAGCTCATCTTTGTGGTGAACAAGATCGACCTCGTGCCCATCGACAACCTCCAGGCGTGGCTCAAGCACCTGAAGCACACGGCCGCGACGTGGCCGTTCAAGAGCTCGACGCAGAGCCAGCGCGGCCACCTCTCGCAGGCGACGGTGCCGCTCACGGCGCAGAGTGTCGCGGGGCAGAAGACGACGATGCGCGAGCTGCCCCAGACGTCCTCGTCTATGGGCGCCACTGAGCTGCTGGGCGCGCTCAAGCAGTACGCGCTCAGCACGCCGCACTCGGCGCTGACGGTCGGCGTCGTCGGGTACCCGAACGTCGGCAAGTCGTCGCTCATCAACTCGCTCAAGCGCAGCCGCGCGTGCGGCGTCGCCGCCATGCCGGGCAAGACGCGCGTGGTGCAGGAGGTCGTGCTGGACAAGGGCGTCAAGATCCTCGACTGCCCCGGCGTCGTGCTCGAGGACATCCGCGACCTCGCGAGCGGCGACAGCAAGCGGAAACAGGCCGAGATGATGCTCCGCAACGCCGTCAAGGCCGAGCTCGTCGAGGACCCCATCGCGCCGATGGACGTCGTGCTCGAGCGCGCGGACCCCGACCTCCTCATGCGCCTGTACAACCTCCCGCCGTGGGACGACACCAAGGACTTTCTGATCAAGCTCGCGCTCACCCGGGGCCGGCTGGGGCGCGGCGGCGTGCCCGACCTCGAGGCTGCCGCCGTGCAGGTCCTGCGCGACTGGAACTCGGGCAAGATTCCCTACTACACCCGCCCGCCGGCCGTGCACGCGTCCTCCAAGCCCCAGGAGGAGGCGGAGGAGGCGGACGCCGACGTGGCGATGGACGGCGCACGCGTCGGCGACGCCAAGATCCTCAACACGCTCAGCCAGGCGTTCACCCTCGACGGGCTGTTTGACGACATTGGCGGCGAGGGCGACTGGGACGGCGAGGAGGGCGACGGTGGCTTCGTGGCCGACGAGATGGAGGAGGACGTCGACGTGCCTCCACCAGCGCCCGCCGCCCCCGCCGCGGCCGCCTCGGCGTGGGCGGGCGCCTTCTCCCCCGTCTCGTCCGCCGCCTCGTCCCCGCGCGGCCGCGGCCGCTCCCTCTCCGCCTCCCCGCCCCCCTTCCCCACCTCGACCTTCAACCCCGCCCTCAAGTTCAACCCGCACGGCGCGTTCAACCCGCCCGCGATGCGCGCCGCGGCGGACCCCACGCGCCTCTTCACGGCCGAGGAGCGCGCGGGCCTCCCGGCGCTCTCGGGCGACAAGCGCAAGGCGAAGAAGGAGGCCAAGAAGGCCAAGAAGCGCCGCGCGGCCGCCGAGCAGACCGAGGGCGAGCTCCTCCTCGGCTTTATGGGGATGGACGTCGACGAGGCACGGTACGAGCCCGAGCCGCGGGAGATCAAGAGCGCCAAGCAGCGGCGCGTGGAGAAGAAGGCCGCGCGCGAGGTCCGGGCCCCCCGGCCGGTGGATGTCGAGGTCGCGAAGGAGCGCGATTTTGCGTCCTTCCTGGCGGCGATGGGCGAGGACGAGGACGAGTTGTAGACTGGCTCCGGAGCCATCTAGATGACCTGTGCCATATGTATAATGCCCACGCTTGCTGCAGACTCGTCTGGTTGACCTCCACTCCACTTCATGGTCGCGCCATTAGGAATTTGTAATGTAAGCGCCCTAATCACTCCGCATGTCGCACGTGCCTCCACCCCGAAAGTTCGAGACCGGGTTTGTTGACACCCCAGAGCTGGCGTGCTCTCGTCTTGTCTCTCCTCTCTCTTCACCCCTCTTGCATACCACCACCATGGCTCCACTCACCATCCCAGGCTACGGCGACATCGAGCCCCTCTCCCCCGCCGCCGAGGCCCTCGTCAAGTCCGAGGACCCCGAGCACGTGAGTCACTCCGGGGCTGCACGGCCGCCCCGAGCTTGGTCCGCTGCCTGTGCTGACGCCGTTCTCGACGTCACCCGTCTTCCTCACCCCCTGCATCCTTCCCTCTCCTGACCCCTCCACAACCTCCAGCCCGCCAACCTCATCCCCGAGCTCTGCCGCGAGTTCTACAAGCTCGGCTGGGTCACCGGCACCGGCGGCGGCATCAGCATGCGCCAGGGGTGCGTCAGCTTGCTACACAGTGTGAGCTGACCCCAGGCCCCTCGTCTACCTCGCGCCCTCGGGCGTGCAGAAGGAGCGCATCCTCCCCGAGCACATGTTCGTGCTCCCCTTTGCCCAGAGCTCGGTCCCCAAGCCCGGGAGCAAGCGCGACTTTGTGCGCATCCCCTCCAAGAAGGTAGCTAGTGTGGCTGAGCTTAGCTGACCGCAGGGCCTGTCCGAGTCGCAGTGCACCCCGCTGTTCTGGAACGCGTTCACGCAGCGTGACGCGCAGAGCTGCATCCACACGCACTCGCAGCATGCTGGTGGGTAGCTCCTACCCTCTCCCGTCCTTCTTCTAGTCCTAGCTGTCCACCCCCCTCCTCCTCCCCCCTCGCATCGTATCTCGCGCTCGGACCGCTCACACCAGTCATGCTCACCCTCCTCCTCGGCAAGGGCGCCAAGTCGTTCCGCATCTCGCACCAGGAGATGATCAAGGGCGTGCGCCTCGGCGGCGTCGGCAAGACGCTCGCGTACTTCAACACCCTCGAGGTGCCCATCATCGAGAACACGGCCCGCGAGGAGGACCTCACCGAGTCGATGGCCGAGGCCATGGCGACGTACCCCGACGCGGCGGCGATCCTTGTGCGCCGGCACGGCGTGTACGTGTGGGGTGAGTTAGGGCAGCTCGCAAAGAACGAAACAGCTGCCATGACCTGCAACAATGCTCACACCAGGCCCCACTTGGGAGTCGGCCAAGACCCAGTCCGAGTGCCTCGACTACCTCTTCGAGATTGCCGTCAAGATGCTCCAGGCCGGCATGCCGCTCGAGGGCGACAACTAGACTCTTCTTCATCTGCATGGATCCTTTCACTTCGCGCCCTGATATTCACAGCGCGCATCTGACCAGCCGTCTGCTGCATGTCCTCTAATCAAGCTCTATGCGAGAATCGCGTCCACATAGTCGGCAAACGAGTCGTACACCCCATCAGGAGGGTGCGCCCCTTCCTCCGCTCCAGGCCGATACTTGCCGGTGCGCACTGGGGTCAGCTGCCATCCCGTCTCCCACTCCCTTCCATCCCTCCCTTCTCTCCTCTCTTCAATTGATCCACCCCTGTCCAACTCACCAAGGATCCGCTGCAGCCCCAACTCCCGCGCCCCACCACCCAGGTCACTGTCGACATCGTCCCCCACAATAGCCACCTCGCCATCCTCCCCCGTCCACCCGCCCTTCTCCCTCAGCCGCGCCAGCGCAAGCTCGAAGAACGCCCGCGTCGGCTTCCCCACCACCTCGGCCTTGACCCCGCTCGCATACTCCAGCGCGGTGATATACGGCCCGATCCCCAAGCTCAGTCCGGCGGGGAAGGCGGCCGTGGCGTTAGTCTGGGTGTACGCCGCTCTGTGGGGGGCGATGAGGACGGGCTTCTTCCCCTCCGGAGTGGGGGAGGGGCGCCTCGAGACGGCCGGCGTCGACGCCGCCGTCACGTCCTCTTGTTGTCCGGTGTGGGCGAGCGGCTCCTGCTTGAGGATCCGGAAGGCCGTGTTCAGATTCTCGTACCCGAAGCCGGGGGGATGGAGGCCGATCACGACGGCGTCGCATTCGGCTGGGGGGCGGGAGGGGAGGGCCTTGAACTCGTCCAGCGCGGAGGGGGCAAGGAGGAGGTACGGGCTGGCGTGAGCTGCAAGTAGAGACTATCGAGCTCAACGAGCGATGAGGAGCAGTGGGGCGAGCCAGGGGAGAAGGGGAAGAGAGACTCACGACAAGCCCCGCTTCTCGACGAGCGCGCGGCACGCGCCGAGGGAGGTCATGAGCTCGTGCGCGGACGCGCGGAGGCCCATGTCCCCCAGTGTGGAGAGGAGGTGAGTCTCGGACTCGCGGGTGTTGTTGGAGCTGGTGTCAGCTGGTACGGTGGTGTGGTCGCCAGCTGAGGAAGGTGGAGTAACAGAGAGGAAGGAGTCGGGCGCACCAAAGTATGAACGGGACGCGCGCAGCGCGCAGTCGCTCTAAGGCGGCTACGGCTCGGGGTGTTGGAGCACTCCCGACATGCAGGGTGCCGTTGAGGTCTATGAGGAGGGCCTTGGCGCTGTCATCAGTGGGGCCGAGGCGGCGCGTACACTTTGGGCATGTGGGCATGTGTGGTCGAGGAAGAGGAAAGATAAGCGGATGAGAGATGTCTGACCTTTGGGTGTGGAGGTCGGAATGTCGGTGATCGGCGGATATCCCATGACGTCTTGTCTCACTTGCACGCTCGAGATTTCTAGACAGCTCCACTGACTGCAGCCTAGCAGCTATACGTCGCGCGCCGCCCGGTTGCCAAGATGCATTGAAGAGTTGTACATATGCTCTATCCTCTACCCGTGTGCTAGACCGCCCGCGTCTCGGGGATCCACGCGACCGCCTTAGTTGGCTGGATGTGAGCGGGCTCGACCGCTGCAATGTGCTGACCCTTGTCGGTGATGGACGTCGAGAGCTTGGCGTCGGCAGCGGGGTCCGCGGGCATCTCGGCCGGCGTCTCGTCGGGCAGCACGGGGCGCACGACCTTGTCCTCGAGCCGGATGACGTCGCCGTACTCGCCGATGACCTTGTAGCGAACTGGCGTCAGCATGTACCGCACGGGGGTGGGAGAAGTAGGCGGGACAGAGGCGGTTCATCCACCAAGAGGCCCAGCTCCTAGCAGAGCAGCCACCAGAACTCGCCCCGCCTCTGAGATTGACCGCGCTCCTGCAGCCATGCCCCGTTCACGACTCACCAATACGCCACGGCGCGCCCTGCGTCGGCCGGATAGACGTAAAGTACACCGTGCCCTCCTGCTTGTCGCCGCGCATGCGGAACTTGACATCGATGCGGCCCTGCATGAGGTTGATGCCGCCGGCGATCCATGGCTCGCCAAAGCCCCAGTAGTTGCGCGAGAAGCGGACGTGGTCGCCAAGCAACGCCGCCACCTCGGGGCTGTTGCGCAGCTGGAACGACACCTGCCGCACCACGGACGAGCTGTAGCGCTCGTTGTTGGTCGCGTACAGGATGAAGAGGCCCCACGCGCCGAGGCCGACCAGGCCGAGCGTGATCCACAACCCTATCCGCGACTGGTGTCAGCTATGCTCATGCTGCGCTTCCGTTCCGAACAGGCACCAGCCATTCCGACAGCCCAGTGGCACGAGCCCAATAGCACTCGGCGCCGCCAAGAGTAGCCGCGGCACTGTGCCCATGCTGGGCGCCGCAAACTCGCGGGCGTCGATCCAGCGAGCGACGCCGTCGCTCCAAGCGTCCTCGCCGGCTGCCCTTGAGCGCTCGCCGAGGCGCCACCGGCACAGCGGAGTTACCGATCCCGGCCCGAGCTCGGCGTAGCTTTTCCCCACCCACCGCCCCTCCTCCCTCCCCATCTCCCAGACTCACGTTGACAATCGGCAAGTCCCGCGTCGGCCGCTGGTAGATTGCGCGCGGCGCCGCGCTCTCGTTGAACAGGTGCTCGTCGAGCTTGGGCTTGGGCGCGGGCCGCGGCCCCGCCCGGTTGCTCCGTGGGCGGCTGTGCTGCCGCTCGAGCTCCCACGGGCTCATGGTGCCGGGCATGCCGCGCAGCGCGGGGCGGTTGTGCACGTCGCGCGGGGCCGCCTTGCCGTCAAACGTCGTGGGCTCGAGGGGTTTCGATGGCGGCGGCGGCGGGCGCTTCTTGGGCTTGTTGGCGGGCTCGGGGGCATCGGCGTAGCGGCGGACGAGGAGGTGGGCGCGGAGGGGGGGCGGCCTAAGGCCGATGGGGCGGAGGAGGGGGAGCCGCAGGGACATGATGGGTGGAGAGATGAGAGGTCGGTCTCGGGTGGATTTTGGAGAGTGGGGCGAAGACGACGAGAGAGGAGGAGCCTCACACCATGTGACCTGTGATGCCGGCCCGTCCAAGCCGACGCCGAGTGAACCTTTCGACCTTCAGCCTAAATGGGGGGACCATATTGGGGCCCCAGCGCCGTGTCAACCTCGTCTCAAGCCGACAGCGCCGAAGCGTCCACTCGTTTACTTCACATTGCCTGTTCTTCATCGCTGCTTCAGTCAAGAGAGCTCAACCATGAACAACGAGTTGACAAGATGGATGTATTCATGCCGCGGAAAGAGATCGTTATCAGATTAAGGCAAGTGGGCTATTCTAATGGTCACGTGACTGCCACGTGTGATACGCTCGGGTCGAATGACGTGGGGGGCAGATCTGCTTGCCACCCAGGGCCATTCACAATATTTCGGACGTCCACCACCTAGCAGCTAGTCACACCCAACAACACCTCTACACCCATCCTCACACTCTACTCTATCGACGATGGGCAAGCGCAGAAGAAAGAACAGGACCCATCTCAAGGGCGCCCAGGCCTCGGAGGCCGAGACCAACGCCCCCAAGTCCTTCGTCATCAAGGTACGCCAGCTGCTGTGTTGCTTTGAGCTGACCCCAGTCCGGCCATGTGACGAAATCAGTGGAAGCGCTCGTCCGCGACGTCCGCCAGGTCATGGAGCCCAACACGGCAACCCGCCTGCGCGAGCGTCCCGGCGCCCGCCTCCGCGACTACCTCACCATTGCGCCAACGCTCGGCGTCACCCACCTCATGGCGTTTACGCTCACCGACGCCGCGAACGTGCACCTCCGTGTTGCGCGACTCCCGCAGGGCCCAACACTCACCTTCCGTGTGCAGCGCTACTCGCTCATGAAGTGAGTTCTGCTATTGAGCTGCGCTGCTCTGCCAGCTCGGAATTCCTGTGACCAGCTGACCCCAGGGACATCACCAACGCCCGTGGCACCCTCCGCAACATCGCCAAGTCGCCCGGCGGCGAGTACCGCAACCCCCCTCTCCTCGTGCTCAACGGGTTCCAACAGCCGACTGAGGGCCCCGCCCTGCCGCAGCTCCGCCTCGTGTCTACCATGTTCCAGGGCCTCTTCCCGCCCATCCAGGTCGAGAAGAGCGCGCTCCCAACTTTCCGCCGTGTTCTCCTCGTCTCGTACAACCACGGGACGGGGCTTGTGAGCATCCGGCACTTCACCATCAGCGTGCGCCCCCAGGGCGTCTCGCGCCGTGTACGCAAGCTCCTCAACCCCTCCAAGGCGCCGGACCTCACCCGTGCCGACGACATTGCCGACTACCTACTCCGCCGGCGGGGGAGTTCCCCGGGCTCGGAGGGGTACGACAGCATGAGCGAGAGCGAGGCGAGCGAGGCGGAGAGCGACTCGAACGCCGTCGAGCTCCCCGAGGACTACGTCGGCCGCGGAAACCGCAAGGGCGAGCGCAAGGCCGTCCGCCTCCTCGAGACCGGGCCCCGGCTGGAGCTCCAGCTCGTCAAGATTGTTGAGGGTCTTGTGGGCAGCAAGCGTGGCGAGGGGCAGACGGTGTTCCACCACTTCGAGGCGCGGAGCAAGAGCCAGAACTCGGCGCAGCAGCGTGCCCACGACGAGCGGAGGCGGCTGCGCGAGGCCCGCCGTGCGGAGCAGGCCGCCAACGTCGCCCGCAAGAAGGCTGAGAAGGCCAAGGCCAAGGGCGAGGACGTCGAGGACGAGGAGGAGGAGAGCGACGTCGACGTCGATGGCCTGTCTGATGTCGACCCCGAGGAGGCGCTCGAGCGCCGTCGCGCGGCCATGGAGGAGGAGGATGACGACGACGAGGAGTTTGACTACGAGGACCGCGGGGCGGACGCTGACGACGACGACGACGACGGGTGGGACGCGGACGCCGCGGCCGGCGACGTGAGCGACGAGGAGGAGGAGGACAGCTCGGATGAGGAGGACGTGCCGCCCCCCAAGCGGCCCACCAAGCACAAGCACTAGATTATATGCATGCCTACAACCCAGAACCAGCCCGAACTACTTGACCAGCCAGGGGAGGCCAGAGCCGACCTTGTTGGCGTACTGGGTGTACGCCTCGCCGAAGAAGTTGCGAAGCCACACCTCCTCGTCCTTGATGCGAGGGCCGAAGAACTTGCCCAGCACGACAACAAAGGCGAGCGTGCTGAACATGTTGCAGAGGAGGAGCTGCGTCCCGACCGCCCAGTAGAAGAAGCCGACGTAGCTCGGGTGGCGGACGTACGCGTACACACCGTGGGTGATGAGAACGTGGTCGTCGAGTTTGACGCGCTTGACGACGTGCGAGAACGAGTGGCCGGCCTGGACCATTGCGAGGGCGCGGAACGCCTGTCCGAGGAGCATGATCCCGGCGACTTCGTCAGCGGTATCAAGGGGATTACGCACAAATGACAAGAACGGGGGCCGAGGCGAAGGGCGATGAGAACTTGCCCGGCCAGAAGTACGAGGAGAGGAAGTACTCGGCCAGCCCGACGGCGTGGGCGTAGTGGTAGTGGGCGCCATTGTTCAGCAGGAACGCTAGAGTCAGCCCGCTGCCCTCTCAGAGACACCAAAGCGGAGCTCACCATCAACGGAGAGCTTGTGGTAGTTCCACCCGGCAGTGGTCCAGAACTCGAGGAGGTGGAACAGCCCCATGGCGGCGAGGTAGATGCCGAGCTGGGGGCGGGCCCAGCCCGCCTCAGTCTGGCCGGTGAGGCGCCAGAGAGGTGCGGCGGCCGCAAACAGCCCGACGCCGAGGAGGGCGCCGAGGGCGGCACTGATGACACTCGCACCGAGCGGGGTGTTGGGCAGGCTCCCCTTGGCCTTGTACATCATGCTGACGCCCGGCCCGGCGGGCTCGTCGCCCTCGTTGTCGCGGAGCGGGCGCGTGCCGTTGACCTTGAAGGCGTCGGGCTTGCGCTCGCGGAGGGCCGAGATTTGCTCACCCGACAGCGGGCCTGATATGACGGGCGTCGACATCCTTTGGGACGTGGGGGAGGGGTGGCAAGAAAGGAGATGGACAAGATGCAGAACAAAAGACAATACTCTTGGAGAGCTCATATCTCGACGCGTCGCGGGGACCCCGGATTCGTTAGGCCCGCCATCACGTGGCATCATCACAACTTCCACGCCTAACCCACCACCTCTTTGCTTTGCGCTTTCAACACCACTCCTCCCACCGCCGTCGCCGCTCCGCACCCATCTCCGAGCATCCGCCGCCCACCCCCCCAATTCTCGCCGACACGGCGCGCCAGCACCCCCGCCCACCACCTCGCGAAGAAACCGCCGCCCGAGAGCCCCTAGCACGCCCGCCCCGCCATGGACAGTGTCCCCGTGCGTCCCCTCCACCCGTCAGGTTGTTTGTTTACTGACCCCAGCCGTGGCAGCTCGCGGGCGCCGTCCACGATGTCCTCGAAGCCAAGGAGGTGCTCGCTCGGTGCGTAGACATCCAACTAAAGCTGACGGAAGCGAGTACAGGGAGCAGCATGGCGTCGCGCTCCGCGGCCTGTACCGCCTGCTGAAGCGCAAGCGGGCGGGCGAGTACATCGACGTGAGCATGGGTGTCGACGAGCTCGAGCCCCCCGACGACTACGACACATGGAAGACGGAGCACGCCATCGACGCCGCGGGCGTCAAGGGCGTCGAGCTCCCGCCCGTCCCCGCGCCGTCGCCTCCGCGCGGCACCATCGTCTTTCCTGACGAGGCCCCCGTCCCTGCCCCCCAACCCCCAGAGCGCGAACTGCGCCGCAGCTCAAGACCGTCCTCCCGCGCAGCGAGCCGGCACGGCACGCCAGCGGCCCCGCGTCCCGCCGAGCCGCGCGCGACCGTCGCACTGGATGACGTCCTCCCCCGCCGGGAGGTTAGCCTCGGCGCGTTCGGCAGCGAGATCGAGGTGGACCCCTGGGAACCACAAGACAACTACCGGCCCGCAGATGAGCCGGGACCCAGCGAGGCCCACAAGGTCCTCATGCCGCTCGAGAACGACTACTCGGCGCGCATCTCCAAGCTTCCGCCGGTGCCACACACGCGCCGACGCGGCAGCAAGAGCGAAGGGCGGCCAGACACGTACAAGCTCAGCGTGATGTTTGGGCTGAACCCCCTGTCCGGAGGCTTGACGCGCTCGCCCAAGGTCGTGCTCACGGCCGACTGGCGGGTCGCACAGGCTGAGATGCGCCACATTCGAGCAATGGAGCGGATCGAGGCCAAGAAGGCCGCTGGACGCTGGAGCCTGCGCCAGCCCAAGAAGCACCGGGGGCCCCCAGTGCCCAAAGGCCACTGGGACTTTCTGCTGGACGAGATGGTGAGTTGGAGGAGAGACAGCTTGCACGGCCAAACCGTTAAGCTGACATCAGGAATGGATGCAGGTCGACTTCGCCGAGGAGAGGCGATGGAAGCGCGTCGTTGCGCGCGAGTTTGCATACCAGGCCGTCGAGTGGCACCTGAGCTCGCCAGAAGAAAAGGCTGAACTCATGGTTGGCGGGCGCGGCTGGGGTGCGAACAACGACGTTGCCGTGCCCGGGCGAACGGAGGCCGACAAGAGCGCCGAGGACGACGTCGAGTTGTTAGTCGGCGCAGACCCCGAGGACTCGGAGATGGCTGAGGCCGAAGCCGAGGCCAGCGCACACGAACGAGGAGATCCAACCGGCACCGAGGTCCTTGACGAGATCCTGGACAGGCCAGAAAACAAGCCAACAGAAGACGTCAAGATGGAGATCGAAGGGGACGCCGCTGGAGAAGCGGACGCGGAGGGAGAAGACGCCGAAGGAGAAGATGCGGAGGGGGAGGATGCCGACGGAGAAGCGGACGCGGATGGTGAGGAGGACGACGCCGACGGCGAGGCCGAGGACAACACTATCGGACTGGAAGAGATCGCCAAGGCCGAGAGGGAGGTCGAGCCCAAGCCCGAGGAGAAGAAGGAGGACAGCCCCGAGGCGACTGTGCTCCCCAACGGCCTGCTCTTGTCCAAGCGGTTCAAGGACGTCGACCAGCTCGCGCGAGCACGTCAGCCTCTGCTGTACATGCCCGCCGAGGCACCAACTGCCGACCTCGCCACTCTGCCACTTCCCTCCAAGGAGAAGAAGCCAGACACCGAGAAGTCGCCAGCGCCACCGTCCGACGAGCCCCCACCATCCCTTCTCGAGCTGTTCCCCGACCTCGGCGTTTTCGGCGGTCCAACACCACCAGACGGCATCAAGGTGCACAGACGGATGGACGAGGGACAGACGAGCGGGAACCGCCTCGCGCACACCTCGCGCATACTCGACATACGCCCCGTGTTCGTGTCCCACCTCCAGCCCGCCAAGTCGCACTTTGACGCCGACGACGTGTGGGACATTCGCGACGGGCCGTGGTACGAGGACCCCAAGGGCAGCACGGACATTGCGCAAGAGATTATCGCGTGCAGCTCGACGTTCTTTGCCGGCCGCAGCATGCGCCCGTACCACCACCAGAACCCGCAGGCCAAGCCCGAGGGCAACCGCCCCGACCCGACGTGGTCGGCCGAGGAGGACAAGATCCTGCTGAAGCTCGTGCAGCAGTACCAGTCCAACTGGCAGCTGGTGGCCGACGCGTTCAACACGGAGCGCGTGACGATCCCTTCTGACAAGCGGACCGCGTATGACTGCTACGAGCACTGGAACCAGACGTGGGGCCCAGGCAAGAACAAGAACAACGTCGAGACGCCCGCCGCCAACACGCCCACGCCTGTACCGACCAAGGCTGCCGGCACACCGGGCACGCCCGCCGCGAACGGCGCGCCCGGCCAACCAATGGAGCCGCCTCCCCCACCCGGCCTGTCGAAGCGTGAAGCACGCGCCGCCAAGGCCGCGCGTTACGAGGGCACGACCAAGAAGGCGGTGAGGCACCAGGCGCTGTACGACGCTATGCGGAGGCTCTCTCGGAGGCGCGACAACAAGGCCAAGGAGTCTGTCAAGGACCAGGAGCCGCGTGAGATCAACGTCCACGAGTCGCACGGCATGGTGCCCTACCCGAACGGACAGCCGCCAACGCCCTTCGAGCTTGTCGAGGCCAAGTTCCAGCGCGATCTCCGCATGCAGGAGGCGCAACAGCAGCGCCGCCTCCTGCAGGAGCAGCAGCGGCAGCAGCAGGCTGCGCAGATGCGCGCCCAGCAGCAGCATCAGCAGCAGTTAATGGCCGGCGCGAATGCGCAGCAGGCGCGTCCCCCACAGGTGCGCCCGCCCGTCCCTGCCAACGGGAACATGGCGCAGGCGCAGCTGCTCAACGCTGTTGCGGCCGCCTCTGCCGTCAATGGGAGACAGCAGCAGATTGCGAACGGCCAGCCGGCGGGCCAGGCGAGCCCCGTCCCCAACGGCGCGAGACCACCGCAGGTCCAGATGACGCCACAGCAGATACAGATGCTGCAGCAGCAACGCGCGGCGCAGCAGGCCCAGGCCCAGGCTCAGGCCGCGGCGCAAGCACAGGCTGCCCAGCAGGTCCGCCAGCAGGCAGCGCACATGGGCACGCCGCAGAGCCAGCCTGGTGCGCTCGCCTCGCCGTACGCCAGCGCCGGCGAGGTGCCGAACGGCGACACGCAGACGTCCCCGCCCGTCCACCCCACCGTCCAGGCAAGCCCACAGCAGCAGGCAGCGCAGGCCGCGACGCAGGCGCAGGCCCAGGCCGCAGCACAGGCTCAGGCGCAGGCCCAGGCCGCTGCTCAAGCTCAGGCTGCCGCCCAGGCGCAGGCTGCCGCCGCCGCGCAAGCACAGGCCCAGGCGCAGCAGCACGCGCACGCGCAAGCGCAAGCCCAAGCCGCGCAGGCGGCCCAGGCCGCAGCCCAAGCGCAGGCCGTCGCCCAGGCCCAGGCCGCCCAAGCCGCCGCACTCCAGCAGCAGCAGATGGGCCGCGTCCCCTCGATGCCGATGCAGTTCCCGGCGCGCCCGCAGCTCACGCCGCAGCAGCAGGCGCACATCCAGAACATCGTCAACACGCTCACGGCGGGCGGCACGCAGGTCACGGCCGAGACGGTGCGCTCGCTGCAGATCCAGCTGCTGCGGCAGGCGCAGCAGGCGCAGCAGCAGGCGGTCGCGCAGGCGCAGCAGCAGGCCGTCGCGCAGGCACAGGCGCAGCAGCAGGCCGTGGCGCAGGCGCAGGCGCAGCTCGGCCTCGGCGTGCCCGGCACCCCGGGGCTGCAGACGCCCGGGCTGCAGACGCCGCAGATGGGGATGCAGAACCTCCAGACGCCGCAGTTTGTGAGATCGCCCAGCGTGCACTCGCAGGGCGTGCGGAGCAGCCCGAAGCCGCCGAGCCAGAGTTAGCATAATCGCTGTCATCGTAGCCATAATTGTAGTTGTATGTATGCCCTCTGCTGACTTGCCGTGGGTTAGTCGAGGCAGGTCGAGTTCTGGGGATAGAGGGGCTTCCGCACTGAACATGACACTTGGACACCTGATGCCTCGGCGCGCGCTGCTTGAAGAACACAAGTTTTGGGCTCTATGCATTCCTGAGAAGCGCATGCTCGCACACCAACAGTTCCGGACACGTCTCGCGTCAGCGCAGGGAACATTGTCACCCGTACTCATCTCACACCCATCCGAGAGCCCCACCCAGAGCGGCACTTCCGATGAACAGTCAAGGCGAGCTCGCTGAACGCGGGACATTGGGTGTCGTCTCGAGGCCACTAGTGAGACATTGTCTGACAAGTCATCAGCTGGCCACCTGCAAGACATCGATGATGGATAAATGGGACGGGGCTGCGGCGTCACTGATGATGAGTGAACGGCGATATATCAGAATCCCACGATAATCAGCAGAACCCTCAAAGCGATAGCGATGCATAGCAGTAGCACGCGCGGCTAAGGACTCGGACGACATGCGCGAATGCGGGGGGTAACTCGCTCCTGGGTGGGCTTGCGAGGCGGGGCGGCGGCAGTCTGGCGAGGGAGTTGCGCGTCAAGCGCGGTCCGCGGTGGGAGGTGCGGGAGGCACGGGTGCCGTCGAGGCGGGAAGGGGGACTAGTCGGTGGCTAGCGGGGAACTGGACGCTGGAGGAGCACGACACGCGGCTTGGCGGGCGGGGGCGGGTCGTCGTTGGACGCGTAGGCGCGGCGCCAGCCGAACTCTCCGCCCTCGCGGCCGCCGCCGCCACCTCCGCCACCTCCGCCACCTCCGCCACCTCCGCCACCTCCGCCACCTCCGCCGCCGCGCCTCTCCCGGCGCTCGTCGCGGCGGTCCTGGCGCTCCTCACGGCGGTCCTGGCGCTCCTCGCGACGGTCGTCGCGCCGGTCGCGGCGCTCAGGCTTCTCCCTCTTCTCCTCGGCAGGGCCGCCCTCGCGAACATGATGGGCCAGCGGAGGACCAGGGCGCTGGAGGAGCGTAAAGCCTCCGCCGCGGTCACGGCCGCGGCCACCACGACCACGGCCACGTCCTCCACGGCCACCTCCACGGCCCTCGAAGCCGCCGAAGTGGTTACCCATCGGCGAGTGCGGGGGACCGTGCGCGTGAGGGGGAGGGGGAGGGGGGCCGGGAGGCATGCCGGGAGGGGGAGGCATTCCGGCTATAGGTGGGGGAGGGGGCATTCCAGGCATGGGCGGGGGCGGGGGAAAGTCGTGCTCCTCGGGCTCGGGGCGGCGCAGGAGGATGCGGACCTGCTCCGGCTCGGGCGGGCCACCGCCACGTCCACGGCCTCTGCCGCGGCGGCGGTCACCGCGGCGGCGCCTGGGCGGCTCATCGTCGCCCTCCTCGTCGCGCAGCACCTCGATGCCGAGCTCAAAACGCCCGGCCTCGAGCGAGAGGGGGTATCCCTCCGCCCTGTCGGCGTAGTTGGTCGTTGTGTCCGGTGCGGTGCGGCGCTCGTCGACGGGAGGCGGGCCGACCTCTGCGCTGAGGGGCGGGTGAGCGATGAGGACGGCCGGGGCCATATCGTCAGCGCCCTCGGCGCGGTTAATCCTCCGGAAGTAGGCGGCGCAACCGAGCACGCGTGCGACCCACTGCGGCGGAGCCTCGACACCCGAGGGGGGCGGGAGCTCCTCGTCGTCGCGCTGCAGACGGAGGCCGCGGCCGCGCTTGTAGTTCGTGCCTGCCTGGACGGCGAGGGAGGGGTCGACCGAGACGAGGCGGTGGTGACGTGAGGCGTGCTCGACGAAGCGGGCGGCAGCGCGGGCCGCGACAGCGGCAGCAGAAGGGCCCTTCTTGAGCATGTCGAGGGTGCGGATGGCGTCGAGGGGGATCACGACCTCGCCGCCGCGCTGGAGGAGAGAGCGGACGGCACGGGGCGCCCACATGAGCGCAGAGACGTCGACGACGGAGACGCGCCACGCGTCCTCTTCATCGCCTGAGTCGTCGATGCGCGCCGAGGGCTCATCGACGAGGTCGCGCGTGCCAGCGGAGGAAGGTGCGCGGGGTTGCTGGCCAGGCGCGTGGGGAGCGGGAGGGGGAGGCGCTGGGTGGATGGGCGGCGGTCCAGGAGGACCAGGAGGGGGACCAGGAGAGAGGAAGTCGGGGTTAGCGCCAGGAGGTCCGCCGCGGGGCAGGCCGTGGTGAGGCAGACCTGGCGAGCGCGGGCCCAGCCCAGCGCCGGGCAGCGGGGGAAAGGCGGGGGAGCTCGGCACCGGGGCGCGCTTGGCCCCCGGACTGCGCGGCCAAGCGGGTGTCACAGGGGTGCGCAGCTCATCGCCGTTGAGGCCGACTGCGTTGACCTTGGACTCGAGGTCGGCGATCTGGTGCTCGAGATAGGCCGCCGAGAGGGCCTTTGAGAGCGCGGCTTTCTTTGCGGCCTGGGGTTAGCGCAGGCCTGGGGGAGCGAAAGGAGGGGGAGTCGAGCAAGGGCTGGAGCAAAGGAGTGATGACGGTAACAAGAGCAAGAGTTGTCGGCCACATCCGCCAGCTTGGCTCTCGGACATCGACTCGGTGGGTGGCGACTCTGCCCCTTGAGCGTGAGCAACTCACGAGGTCGCCGTCGCGCATGTCGTGTCTAGTACATGGACTCTGGGTGTCGGAGTGAGGATGAGGAGTGGGGGAGGGTGTCAACAGGATACAATGGAGAGTAGGAGGACAGAGAGTGAATGAGATCAACTGTCGACTTAGAGCTTGTTGGTGCGACCCAACTGTCGCCGGCCCGGCCAGATCTGGCCACGTGGGAATCCCACAAAATCCACGTCAATCTGTATCACTCCGTTTCCTCCGAGATGCAAAGTCCAACTCTGGTCCATCACTTCGACCCACTCCGAGACGACAACGACGACGACGACCATGGTCCGCCCCCTCGCACGATTGGCCTCCCTCGCCGGGCCCAGCCGCGGCTTTGCGTCCAGTGCGCGCGCGATGGCTTGTGAGTACAAGGCCCGGAGGGACGAGGTGCCCGCGCGGCTTTTGCAGCTCGCGCCGTTGCTGCCACTCGACAGCGCTGTGTGCATGCGCGGGCGCGCTAGGTTCTTGGCGCGCATGTGTTAGCATCGTTGCTCGCTTGCGCACATTGGTCCTCGCGCGTCCGCTGTCCGCCACCCCGCTGCGCTCGCTTCCACTACCTCCTTGGCCTGCGCTGACACTTGCAGACCCCTTCTCCTCCAACGTCGCGTTCCCCGAGCCCAAAGCCCCCTCGCCCCTCCCCCAGAACCTCCTCACCCC
>JAMALN010000779.1:0-18388 GCA_023630115.1 Cutaneotrichosporon sp. PK4640 | reverse complement strand
TTGGGATACCCGCCGGTACTCCCCTTTGCCTCTTTGACGACGCGCTTCTCGAGCTCGTCGCCGATCTTGGCGAGACTACTCGGCTTGTTCTTGGCATAATACGTGAGCTTGCTCATGTCCTGGGACATGGGCATGAACTCGGGGCCGGACTTGACGAGGTCCTTGGAGGGTGGGTAGCAGTCGTGCAGCGCCGCGATCTCGGGGTTGAGCTGCGTGCAGCATGGGAGGCAGCCCATGGCGGGGGGGCGCAGCGAGCGGAGGCGGGCGAACGGAGTGAGCCGGGGGAAGGCCGCAGCGAGAGCCGGCAAACTGGAGCCGGAGGGTGGGCTAGCAAGCTAGATGGAGGAAGATGGAGAGATTGAGAGATGAGAGGTCGAGATGGAGTGCGGAGTGCGATGACCTGAGCTGGCGAAGTTTGGCGCACGGACCCAACGAGTGTGAGAGGTTGAGGGAGAGTGTGGAATGCAAGACTCAAGACGCGCCAGACGCGCAGGACGTGCTGTTTAACTGTTTGTCGGCGGCGGCGCCGATGGCGTGGCGGAGATGATGGACTGTGTCTCGGAGCAGAGATGGCGCGCACCCCGCTTGGCACCATGCTGACCGGCCTGAGCAACGTGCCTCGGCGCACGGGCGCCGAAGTCTGGGTTTCTAATGGAGAGTCAGGAAGCATTAGGAGGTGATTCCCGAACAATAGGGTGCCTGATTTGCGTGCGTCATCGGCGGGTATATCGGTCCAGGCGGAAGCGAGAAGCAGCGAGCATGCATCCGTCCATTCTCTTTGCTGGGGCCAACAACTATCTGCACACACAATTACGGACACGAGACACGACACTCAACACCCACACCCACGACCCACACTGAGCCTTTACAGAATCGCCATCTCGCGAAGCGAGTTGCGCACTGCCATCAGCTGCGCCCCTCCCCTTGCTTCTCTTGGACAGCGGCGATCGCGGTCCCCGGCAAATGCCCGCACTCACCAATGGTATCCGTCACTGCGGCCATGACGACCTTGAGCTGCTGCTGGTCCGTGGCCGTCGTTACGCTGCGTAAGCTCATCCCACGCGCTCTCCTCGCTTCGCTCGACGCGCCGACTCACTGCACATATATCTCCTTGTTGATGTTGTGGTTGAGGCCGCGGAACTTCTTCTTAAAGTACTCGACGGCGTCGTTGTACGACCCTGGCTTGCCCGGAAAGTCGGGGAACCACGTCGCGATCTGCTGCTTGGGGTCCTTGATCTTCTCTATGAGCAGGTCGGCCTTGTTGAGGAACAGGATCATCGACGACTTTATGAACCCTACGGTTAGTCGAGTCTAAGAGTGAACTGACACTGCGAGTTGACAATGCTCTCCCACAGCACGAGGGCCTCGTGCATGCCGTTCGAGTCGCGGTCCTCGATGAGGCACGAGTTGTAGTCGCTGAGCGCGGCGAGGAAGATGATTGACGTGACGTTCTCAAAGCAGCTCGCCCTGGTCGTCAGCGTTGACATCTGACGGGGCTCACCACTTCCGCCGCTCGGAACGCTGGCCACCGACATCGAAGAGGCGGAAGGTGAGGTTGCTGATCTCGAAGCGCGTCTCGGAGATGCCGGTCGTCTTGGAGCGCACACGCAGAATGTCCTCGTTTGTTGGCCGGTAGTCGCGCTGGAAGAGGCGGTCAAGGTCGGCGTAGAAGCTGGGTAAGCCTACCCCTTTGACCTGACTCACTAGGGCATGTTCTCCTGGAGGGCAAACTCGTAGGCAAGCGCATAGCACTCCTGTACCTGGGTGTCGTTCCACAGTCTCTTGAGTCCGTGCAGGTAGTGGAGCGGGAACGCCTCACCCGAGTTGATCGGGTACTCGTTGTCGACGAGCGAAATGAAAGGTCGATTCTCCTGCGCAACCTGCATTCCCTCCTCGTCCATCGTGTCGATGATGCTACGCATCCCGTCGACAATGTTGCTAAAAACAATCTTACAGGCTATTAGCCGACGGCCACCAGCCAGAAACGCACCGATAGTCCTCAATTTCGTCTGGGGTAAAGGGCTTGGCGTGGATATATCGCATCTGCTTGAGGACGGTCGACTTGCCCGAGGCACCCGAACCGAGGAGCAGCAGCTTGACCTCGCCCTGGAGGCGCTTCTCCTCCTGCAATGTAAGCTTGCGCTCCAAGCGCGCCTGCCGCCACCTCCAGAACAGGCCGGTGCTAACCTCGCGGAGCTGCTTGTCGATCTCGCGGGAGGCAACCGCACCGGGTGCGGCGGCGTCTTGTGTCGCGCCCTTGGTCTTGGAGACACAGGCGCCCATTGTTGGATGGGAGGTCGGGGACGGGGATGCGGGCTGCAGATGTACTGCGTGAGTAAGATGGAGGGAGAGGGAGACAAAGGAGGCCGGGGGGAGAAGAGAACGATAAGGCAAAGGGGCCAAGCTGGCCAAAGGGATATGGCTGAGGCCCAACGGGAGCGCGTGAGAGTAGCCGGCGTAGTGTGGGTTGTGGGCAGTGTGGCGGGCGTGGTGGGTGGGCAGAGGCGCAGACGGCAGATGATGGGAGAGGGAGTGGGAAGCTGCGTTGATGCGGGGACGCGTTTCAGGCGGTGCCGATCAAGACGGTGGGACTCGTGCGAGTGGTGGGGCGACGACTGCTGCGTGCAAACTCGTGTGCCCCTCTAACTGCTCGGTCGACTTTGTTGGATCTCTGGATCTAGTTGTCAACGCTGCCGGCTGCCGGCTGCCAGCTGCCAGTAGTCTTGTTACTCACGCTACCACCAGTGGCGCACGGACCAGGATAGTCGCTCGATCGACGGCGACGGAATGTGGATGTAACTGCAGTAGGTGTTGAACGAGCAGAATGGAAACGAGCTCGCCGAGAACAGGCGAGGGGGGACGGTAGATGGAGGATGGAGGATGAAGAGGTGGGGAGGGGAGAAGGTGAGGAGGGATGACGGGGTGGATAAGAAGAGTGGCGGCGAGGGCGGGGGTCGTGGGCGAGCATACTGTTCGGGCAGGGGAGGGGCGGTGGGGTGCGGGTTGTGGGTTGCGGGTTGCGGGTTGCGGGGAAAGAGGAGGGCCGCGGGCGTTGTTGCTGGCAGGCCTCGGGGGCGCGGGAGGAGACGACGACAGAGAGTGCTTTGTGCAAAGGAGTTTGTATGCAAGTGTATGGGTCGAGTAGCCCCCCTTTGACGGTGAGGACGGATACATTCCCATCCTTTACGCCGTCATTACCCTGCAACACACACGCCACCACACGGTCCTCTGTCGGTCCTGTGTGGGTCCTGTGTGCCTCGAGTGCCTCTGCACCTCCCTCTACACACACAACCACAGGGCACGGATCTCGTCTCTTGCCTCCATTCTCGACCCCTCTCCCCCTCTCCCCCTCTCCCCCTCTCCCCCTCTCCCCCTCTCCCCCTCTCCCCCACTACCCCTCTACCCCCTGTCTAGATCGCCGGCGCCCGGGGCCGAGAGCCGACACGCTCGCACTATGTCGGATCGGGGGTCACGAAAAGAACAATGGACGCCGGCCCGCTCGGACCCGCGCCTACCTTCTCTTTCGCTCCAGTGCGACCAGTGCGACTGGTGACTCTTTCAGCCTCATCCACGGCCCCTGCGCACCTCTCGCGGCCGTGAGCGTGGGGCCATGCGCCTCGATCAGACAGACCGCAGCCGTTATCATGGGAGTCACGCCGCACAGCTGCAATGGGTGACGCCAGACGAGCCGAGCACGCGCCGACGCGACCCGAACAGTGCGCAAGAGATCCAGCTGACCCGGCAGACTTGGCTCCGTCCATCCATTGTTCCCATCAGCCTCCGCTGCGGAGCCGGGAGCAGACGGTGAACGCAGCACGGCGATTCATGTGCAGGTGACTAGCGCTGTGACGGCCCCCGCATTCCGCCATGTACCCCGGATCCCCCGACATGCCGCAGCCACTGCGTCATATTGTGCTGCGCGTGGCGCGCTTACC
Organism: Cutaneotrichosporon sp. PK4640; assembly: GCA_023630115.1. Lineage (NCBI taxonomy): Eukaryota > Fungi > Basidiomycota > Tremellomycetes > Trichosporonales > Trichosporonaceae > Cutaneotrichosporon > Cutaneotrichosporon sp. PK4640. Next base: position 14,453 of record JAMALN010000779.1, on the reverse strand, counting down.
CGACGCGACGCAGGTAGGAACCGCGTGCCGTCCATGCCGCCCACTTGCCGCTCTGGACGAGCCGGCCCACCCTCCTTCCACCAAAGCCCGGCGCCGCCGGCCGCGTCCCCCGGCAAGAGCGCATCCACATCTCGGCGACAAAAGTCTTTAAGCTCGCCTGATCCTCTGGCGATCCGGCAACCAGCAACCAGGCCACATCCATGACAGACCAGCACGTCCACCGCTTGTGCAGCTCGCGCTTCGCGCCCCCCCGGCCGACTCACACACGCGCGCACAGACCTCTACCCCGGACCAGCACGGGCCACCGCGCTGACTTTGAGGGGCAACCAACTAACCTGACATGGCAGACTTGCACTCATCCCAATTGTCACTCACAGTTTGCAGTCCCTCAACGGCCTAGCGGCCTCCACACTGCAGCGATCACCTGAACAAGCAAAGACGACGGACGGATGCACTCGTACTACGCGACACTCTACCACGTCATCCGAAGCATCGACGGCTGGCCCGTTGCGCCCGCGCGTCCTTTACGATCTTGTTCAACAAGGGGAGGGGGGGAGAGAGGACGGCTAAAGCTGGGGGGGACGGCGAAGTGAGGAGTGATCGTCGCGATCGCCGCGCCTCGCTTCGCTTCTGATACCTCGAGGGCAAGCTGCCCAGGCTGCCCAGGCTGCCCAGGCTGCCCAGGCTGCAAGCTGCCAGCACCTGCAGCGCCCTCACTCTGAAATCCCTCTCTCTCTCCACAAGTCGTTGTTCCCACCATCGACACATCCGCGCCCCACGTCTCATCCTCACTCCCTTCCCCTTCCTTCCCCCCTCCCTTCCCCCTTCATATCACCCCCTCCATTCCCCCACCCAACCTCACGCTTCTAGCCTACATCTCGACCCTCCCTCGCCACTGCCCACTGCCCATTGCCCCCATTCGTACAGCCGCGCTCCGACTTGAACGCTTCCCTCCTCCCCTCCTTCCTCCTCCCCGAACTTCACTTAACAACTCGTTGCGCAACCCCGGACCCCGGAGAGCCTGGATCACAACCATGTCCCCGCGCACCCCAAACGCACCTACCTTCTCCTGGGATGTCCAGGACCTCGCCACCCCGCCCCGCGCTGTCGGCTTCACCCCGCCATTCGGCACACCATTCACCCCCCACAGCCACACCCCGACCCACCACACCCCGACGCATCATACTCCGACCCATCACACCCCGACCGGCGTCCCGCTCCCAATCCAGATGAACAGGCCCATCCAGTTTGAGCGCATGATGACGCCTCTAAACCTCAGCCACGATCCACGCTTCCGCCGGAGGGGTCGCCAGCCCACAGCCTGTACAGAGTGCAACCGGCGCAAGCAGCGGTGCGACGGCCTCCAGCCCTGCCACCACTGCGCCAAGCGCAACGTCAGCGAGCTCTGTCGCTTCCCGGACCAGAAGCCCAAGCCGCGTCCCAGGGGATACTCGGACCACAGCGAGGGCTCGGCCACTGCACGGATGAGCATGAGCAGCGGCTCGGCGTCGGACGACAGCGACAATCCGTTCAAGCGCAAATCGAGCGAATCGGACACGCGCTCGCCCAAGCGCCCGGCCTTCTTTGTCGAGAAGCTTTCATCCCCGCTCCTCAACTCGCCGGCCGACGACCGTTCCGGCCCTCCACCGACGCGCCGGCCCAGCCTCCAGGACCTGGTGCACCACTCGATTCCCGTGTCGAGCGAGCGACGCAGCGCCCAGACGCCCACACCGCCGCCTTGGGACGGGCGGGGCTCACGCCCCCAGTTCCGCGGGACGCGTACTCCCGACTCGTGGGGCAGCCAGCACGAGGACGGAGTGTTCATGCAGGAGAACGGAGCGTTGGGGTACGGGTCCCTCGCCGTCGAGGGACACGGGGATGAGAGTGGCCGTGAGTGCTGAGTGCCACACTGGGTGCGTGCGCTAACACAAAGACCACCAGCTTCAGTTCTACGGGACGTCACACTTTGGACCGCGGGCCGCGGCCGAGTTCTTCCAGGAGATGAGCGTGGGTGAATCTCAGATTGGGCTGACTCTAGGGCGTGCGGAAGGAGCGCCTCAATGTCAGCGACACGCACTACCGCCTGCCGAGTCTCAGCGATCTCGACCAGGGGCCGTACAGCCTGGCGTCGCACATCCGGGCGCTCGACTCCCGCTTGCCCCCGCGCTCGCTGTGCGAGCGCTATGTCGACATCTTCTTCACGCTTGCCAACTCGTGGGCCCCATTCCGCCTCAGCTGACCGCAGGTGGATGGACATGCTGTACGAGCCGGACTTTAGGGCCAAGTACGGCACGTTCTGGGCCATCAAGGGCGAGTTTGAGGACATGACGCGCATCGACGTCCGGTGGTTTGCCCTCTTCCAGATTGTGCTGGCGTTCGGTGCGCTCCTCGACCGCCAGCCCAGCCCCTCGAGAGACCCCGTGGCGCTCAGCAACCAGTTCTTCGTCGGCGCAAGGTGCGCGCTCTCGGAAGCACCGAGCTTTGGCGGCGAGTCCATCGATACCGTCCGTGCCTACTCTCTGGTACGAGCTCCCGCGGTGTGTGGCTAAACCAGCTCTCTCATTACCTCGTCATGACCCGGCGTGTCCCCGAGGCTTGGAACATGCTGGGCAGCGCTGTCCGCGCGTCTGAGGCGCAGGGGTAGGTGCTGCGCAGCCGCCCCGCCTTCCGCCCGCTGACGCCAGATTCCACATTGACGGAGAGAAGTGGAAGGACCTGCCCCCGCAAGAGGCCGAGCTGCGCCGGCGGCTCTGGGCGCGTGAGTAGCTTAGAGGAGGACAGGGCCAAGCTAACCTGCAGAGATGTACTGCCTCGACAGGTACGCCGACAACCGTCTCGTCTCACCCCAGGTCCATCTCGTACTTCCTCGGGCGGCCGCTGGCGATCCACGACGACAAGTTCTCGGTGGTCCCCCCGGCCAACATCCCCGACAGCGAGCTGCCAGTGCTCCCACGCCCAAACTGGCCGCTGACGACGCCAACAAAGTCGACCTTCCTGATTCTGCACTATCGCCTGGCGCAGATCATTGGGCGCATCCTCACGACCTGCTTCGGCCTCTCGCCCCGCAAGCACGCCGACGTCATGGCCTGCGAGCACCTCATGGTCGACTGGATACGCAACCTCCCGCCAGTGTTCAACCTCGACGACCCAGACCTCAGATGGGACGAGCAGTACACCTGGCTGAGGCTGCAGCGCCAAACCTTAATCTCCAAGTTCCATCAGGCGCGCATCGCGCTCCACCGCCCGTATCTCCTCCACAACGGGTACACGGAGAGCCGGATCGCCTGCGTGGTATCGGCGGGCGCCGAGCTGCGCAACCGCCTCCACCTCCTGGAGGAGGACGTCGAGGCCCTAGACCGCTTCAAGTGGATGACGGTCGCGTCGGGCTTCGCACCGGCGTGCATCCTCGGCCTACTCCTGGCGCGGAACAAGCGCGAGGACAGGGTGTACGATTACGACGAGATCCGCGCCCTCTTCATCGCCTACATCGCCGCCGAGCGGCGTGCCGCGCGCGACCACAGCGCCGACTGCGAGATGCAGGTCCTCGACATGATGCTGAGCAAGGCCGACGCGATGCGGGGCACGCATCCCCACCCTTCCCCCGTGCAGCAGCTCGTCCTCCCGCCCGCGCCCGAGCCTGTGCGCGTCGACCTCCAGCCCGTACCCCATGTCGCGAATGGCGCGCTCACCCTCGCCCCGCCGGCCGAGGAGTGGCTGCCTGCCGGCAGGCCGTGGGAGCCGCGCCCGCCGTACGACCCCAGCGCGGCGGCGTTCCCCGCGGCCGACGACATGCAGAGCTGGAACACGCTGCTCAACTTTATCGGGACGCCCGCGGAGGCGCAGCCGTGGTACGAGGGGAACGCGGTGGTGATCGAGGAGGATCCGCGCTAGCGAGTGCGCGCAGCGTAGCGAGGCCAGGAGAGAGCGGGACAAGGTGACAGTGGCGAGCGCTACGTACAGGGGGCGAGGGGTCATGTGCCGGGGGAGGACCATTGCGCCGCGCGCGCCGCGTGCGCTGGCGCACGATAGAGTTGTACATACTGTACTGTCCATAGATAGAGTGTAATAGTATGCTGCGTGTAGGCTAGTGTATGCAGCGAATCGCCAATAGTCAACCCACCTTGCTTGGGCTCTTGCATCCACCCACTCCCAAGGTACCATGGTACCGGCGCTCTCCTTCGTCCCCCGCCCCGAGATGGACCTCGGCGACCGGAGGTTCCAGCCCGCGCGGCCGCCCGCCGCGCCGCCCAGTCTGTCTGTGCCGCAGCGCTCGGCGTCGCAGCCGCCCAAGCCTTCCTCGACCAAGCCTTCCGCCCCGCCCAAGCCCCGCGAGCCGAGCCCCGAGACCCGCGAAGCCGCGCCAAGCCCGCCCGACATCTCTGTGCGCCGAGGGTGATGTCGCTGACGGCAGCACGAGGTGCTCGGCGCGCTGCTCGCGCTCGGCGCGCTGCTCCAGGCGCAGATTGCCGAACAGCCGTCGCCCGCGTCCGCGCCCAAGCCCACGCCCGACATCGCCGGCTGCACGTGCACCCGCGAGGTAGGCAGCCTCGTGTCCGAGCTTACGCCAGTGCACTGCCGCGCGCGAGCACCGCCGCGAGGTGCTGCGGATGCAGATGGAGGCCGTGGCCGTGAGCCCGTGCTTGGGCGCGCTGACGGCAGGAGCTCGTGCGTGCCGAGCAGCGCGACCCGCTCGTCCTCCGCCTCGTGCGCATGCTGTGGCGCATGTGGACGCGCGCGCCCGAGCCCGCGTACGTGTGGTGGCGCGTCGCCGAGGAGATGCGCAAGCTGTAGGATGGTGCCGTTATACTTTTGTATGGGATGTGAAGATGACGTGAGTCATTGAGCGCAGCATCAGCCACGCCGACGACGCCGGATTAACTGTAAACATATCACTGTCAAGGCTGTCACAGCATTATGTCTACGAAACTACTGCTGCTTGCAGTTCTCATCCTGCGCGCCGGATGCGGGGGCGCCGTCGTCCTACTAAGGCATCAGCGCTGGTTACAGCCAAGTCTCAAGGCTACGCACCTCCTCGTCGTCGTCCTCGTCGTCAAAGTCGTCATCGTCCTCAAAGTCATCCTCAAAGTCCTCCTCATAGCGGAGGGCCTTGCCGGTGAAGTAGTCGACGGCGCGCGGGATAATCTTCTCCTTGAAGTCCTCGCCGAGCTGGTAGTCCATCTCGAGGCGGCCGTCGAGCTCCTCGAGCTCCTCCTCGTCGACGTCCTCCTCCTGGAGCTCCTCGCGCGTTGGGGGCTGGGGGGGCTTGAAGAAGTTGAAGAACGAGTCGGTGGGGACGACTTTACGGACGACGCGGGTGCGGCCCGTCGTCTTGTTGCGCTGCTTCTTGATCTCGACCTTCTTGGTGAGGTCCTTGTCCTCCTTCCACTTGATGTCGTGGCCGATCGCCTTGTCGTAGACAAAGTCGCCGCCGTAGCCGACCTGGTCCTGCACAGTCAGCCTTGCTGTCGCTTCTCAAATCGCTTCTCAAACTAGACCCACCTGGTAGAAGTAGGTCTTGGTGAGCTCGGTGTCCTCAAAGAACTCGTTGGGGGCAAAGGTAAAGTGGAGGCGGAAGCCGGCCTGGCCGTCGAGGTACGACAGCCGGATGTCGGTGAGCTGCTTGAGGGCCTCCTCGTCGGCGTCAGTGATGGTCTCGGCGAGGGGGATGGCGTTCTTCATGGCGGTGAGCCAGAACTCGGGGATACCCGAGAGCTTCTCGTCGCCCTCGTCCGTGAGCTCGGTGACCTGGGCGCCCTCCTCCTCGTCGTCCTCGTCGTCCGAGTCGGCGTTCTGGCCCTCGGTAACCTCTGAGTCGGTGGGCTCAGCCTTGCCCGAGATGATCTCGAGACGCCGGTCGTAGAGGGGCTGGTACTTGGCGAGGAACTGACATTAGAGCAGCAGGGCAAAATGCACACCTTCTTCTCGACCTCGAGGATGGCGAGCTGGAACTCGGACTCGATCTTCGAGTGCTCGACCTGGAGGCCCTTGAGGCCGTCGATGCGCCGGCGCACAGCGGGCGGCAGGCTCTGGATGTACCCCGAGGGGCGGCCGACGAGCGCACCGAGCTTGTGCTGCGCGAGGGCGAGGAGCGCGGGGTTCTGGCGTCAGATCTGGTACCGAGGAAAAAAATAATAGTCGGCGTCACACAACAATCCGCCAGAAAGCGAGGCGGGGGTAACGGTGCAGGTGCACGACGCGCACTGGCACATGCTGACGAGCGTCGCAAATTCTTTCCCATGGACACACTCACGCTGGCAAGGAGCGAGGCGGGGTTCATGGACGAGACGTCCTCGCCCTCGTCCTCGTCACCCTCGGCGACGTCCTCGACCTTGGGCTTCTGGGCGGGGCGGCTGGTGGGGACATGGGTGTTGAGGGGGGTGTTCTGCGGGGTGGGGGCGACGAGGTCGTCCTCCACGCGGGGCTTGATGTCCTGGGACTCGGACATGGTGGGCGATGGGGAGGGGAGGAGAGAAGAGGGGGAGGATGGGAGGGAAGGAAGGCGAGAGATGAAGATGGATGGATGGAGTTGGGGAGGATTGTGTTGCGAGTGAGGGTCAGAGAAATGATGATGGAGCTTTGCTGGGCGGGCGGTAGCTGGGCGGGGGGGCCTAGGCGTACGGTGGCGACAGGGAAGGTTGGATGTTGGATGCTGGCTGGGGCGCCTGCACCTGGGCGTTGACTCCTCTCCCCACCTTCCCTGCCTAACAGCCGGTGAGCTGTGCCGAGCTCTGGTCTCTCACCCCAGAGGCCGCAGAGACACAGAGCCCAATCTGATCCCGTGGTCTGAGGATCCACACAGTGTTCCCACCAGTGTTCCCCCCCCTGTACCCCAGCCCCCATCCACTCTCCCAGCCAACCACCCAGAGCGGCAATACAACATGTGGCGCGACCTCCACCTTGCCTCACCATGCTCACCACCCACTCGCAGAAATCAACGACCTACGCCGCCATGACGATGAGGCGCGTACATCTCCATTCATCTCCTACGCCACTTCTACTTCTCTTTGTCTCCTTCCTTCTCTAACTCACTTAAAGTCTCGCACTCGTCTCGTCCTCGAGCCTAACCACTTCCCACTTCCCACTCCCCACTCCCCACTCCCATCTATTCAACGCAGATCTCCATCTCCGCCATGACCGCCAACAACGCCGCCGACGAACTCGCAATCGACTGCCGCGACCTCACCTTCCACTTCCAGCCCAACGACCCTGAGCCCGTCCTCCGCGGCGTCAACATCCAGCTCGCCCGCGGCGACTGCTGCCTCCTCGTCGGCGCCAACGGCGGTGCGTCTACTCTCTAACCCACCTGACGTCAGCGGGCAAGTCGACGCTCCTCCGCATCCTGGCCGGCAAGCGCCTGACCAAGACGCGCAACTGCCGCATCCTCGGCCAGGACGTGTTCATGAACCCCCCCGGCGGCGTCGTGTACCTCGGCACCGAGTGGTGCATGAACCCCGTCGTGCGCTCGGACATTGTCGTGTCGCACTTTCTCGACAGCGTCGGCGGGTGGCGGCACCGCGCGCGCCGCGACCGCCTCCTCGAGATCCTGGACGTCGACCTCGACTGGCGCATGCACCAGATCTCGGACGGCGAGCGCCGCCGCGTCCAGCTCTGCATGGGGCTCATGACCGAGTGGGACGTGCTCCTGCTTGACGAGGTCACCGTGGATCTGGATGTGCTCGTGCGCGCCGACCTCATCGACTTTCTCGCGTCCGAGGCCAAGGAGCGCGGGGCGACCATCCTCTGTGAGCTGAGGTCTTTGGGTAGCTGACACCAGACGCGACGCACATCTTTGACGGGCTCAACAACTTCCCCAACAAGATCGTGCACATCCAGCTCGGGACGACGCCCAAGCCCACGATCGAGTGGGGGCCGGGCAGCGGGGATCTGTTCAACATTGCCCTGGGCTGGCTGCGCGAGGACCGCGTCTTGCGCCGCAAGGCTGAGGCCGCCCGCGGGAGAGTCCGTGGCCCGAAGGGCGACGTGAGTGGCAGCTGCATGTCCTTCGAAGGCTGACATCAGACTCGCGACGCCAGGACCTTCTTCGACAAGTACGACTACGCGCACTAGATACTAGACCTTCTCGTGAGTCTTGCCTTGAGCTTGTTGTGCTTCCCTTCCCTTCCCCGCCCCATTCCGCCCCCCCCCCCCCATCGCCGGGAGGTGGGTGCGGCATGCCGATCCACGCGCCGTGTCAATCTTTGTGACACGAGCCTGTCTCGTTCTCCTCCCCTCCCCCCCCCTCCACACACCCGGTGACGATAATACTGGTAATCCGGACTCACCCCGCTCATAGAGTACACCGCGGACCTACGGGTCGCACGGTGGGGAGCGCATGGGGATGTAAAGGCGAGTCTGAGGGTGTTGTGCTTCTTCTGCGATAACGCTCACCGCAGTGTTGTTCCGATCTGTTGTCATTCAACTGCATGCTTTCGCCTCTGGCACCTGCATCAACTGCTGTAACATTACCATATGCATCAAGACTTCTTGCCATCTCGAGCTGCACGTGGCCCTTCATCTCTCGCCTCCTGCACGGTTCAGGCAGCAGACGGGGCGCGTCTCACATACTGATGTTCATCACACGATATCTCAGCTGCAGGGGGCCGCCCGCTACATGAAGAGGAGCGCGGCACCGCCCACGGCCAGAGCCCCAAGAGCGGCGCCGACGCGCGCCGCTCCGCTCGAGGGCTCGGCGCCAGCGGATCCAACACTCCCGCCGCCACTCACGTCGGTCGCCCCGGTCGCCCCGGTCGTGCGGGACGAAGTGACCGTCGTCATCTGCATTCCGCCGCTCCCGCTTCCGCCCGCCTGCTCACCGCGCTGGGAGGGGTACACGCCGACGGCGCTGAACGCGACCTCGCCGCCCTCCGCCTCCACCGTGACCGTGTACGCGACGGCGGGGTCGAGCTCGGCGCGGAACAGCAGCGCGTGCATCGCCAGGTCGGCGTACACGAGCTCGCCCTTCTCGAGCGACGGATACAGGCTCCCGCTGAAGCGCTGCGTCGCGGGCCCGAACGGCGGCGGCGGCTCAAACGCGACGCTGAACGCGCCCCACGGCTGCGGCGAGGCGGGGATGCGCGTCTCGCTGATGGAGCGGTAGTTGCCGAGGAGCTCGAGCAGCGCGGTGCCCCTGGGCGGGACGATGGTGAGGCGCGCGCTGGCGTTGGTCGTGAGCCCCGGGCCCACAAAGCCCGCGGAGGCGAAGAGGCTGCTGTTGTCCGTGGAGAGGAGCGTCGACGCGCCCGGCACGGCCGGGAGGTACGGCGACCGCGCCTCGTCCGGCGTGACGCCGTACACGACGCCGTCCGTCACGAGCGTGTAGTTGTGCCACCCGTACGGCAGGCCCGCGACGCGCAGTTCGCCGTCGCCGCGCGCGGCCTCCTCCCCATCGACGAGGAGGGTCGCGTTCCCCCCGACGCGCCAGCGCACGCCCGAGGACGAGAGCTGCACGCTGACGGATCCCGACCCGCGCACCGTGCCGTTCTCCGTGTGCCGCCACGCGCCGGCGGGGGCGTACGCCAGCGCCGGGGCGAGGTACGCGAGCTGGCCCACGGGCCCGCAGGTGGTGAAGTCGAAGTCGATCTGTTGTTTGCACACCGCGGAGGCGGAGGCGGAGGGCGAGGCGCTCGAGCGGGCGGAGGGGACAGCGGCCGAGCCGGTCGCCGGGGCGGGGCGTGTCTGGCTGGAGAGCCCCTGCGCCGCGATGGCGGGGAGGAGGAGGAGGGCGGGGAGCATGGCCAGTTGCCGGGAGGGATGGGGATGGGGCGCTTATATGTCTCAGCGGAGCGGAGTGGCATGCGGTCGCAGAGCCCGGGGATGCAGGACCAAACACGGTCACCTGCGGCCGAGTCCGTGTTTCTCGGCGCGCTTGAATTGGTATCCGGCCTTGTGTGTGCCTTGCGACCAGCTGTGCCACTTGCACACGCAGCGCGTATGGCGTTGGACGGTTGTCGAGCCGCTGGGCGTGGCGGACTTGCTTGTGGAGATCGTAATGGCTTGAGCGCTGGTGCGGGGGAATGGAGGGTGTGAACAGCGCCGGTACATTGTGTTGCCACCTGCCAGCCCACAGCGTCATCCACCCAACATTCGACACACAAGTCGGCACTAGAAAACGATAGTATGCATACGGCTAGCCGCGCGCTTAACGAGGCTACAGGAAGAGGAGGGCGACCGCCGCGGCACCGAGGCCCGCGCAGGCCGAGACGCGCATCGCGCCGCTGGTGGGCGTGGGCGTGGGCGCGGCCGCAATGGCAGAGGGGGTGCCGCCCCCCGACGACCGGGTTGGGGACCCCGTCGTCCCGTCCTCGCCCGTCGCGTTGGCGCCCCGGAGGTACGCGCCGACGCTGTTGAACCCGACCTCGCCGCCTTCCGTCTCAAGCGTCACGACGTACTTGACGCCCGGGTCGAGCTCGGCGCGGTACAGCAGCGCGTGCACCGCCATGTCGGCGACCATGTCGCGCGGCGCCTCAGCGGACGGATACAGGCTGCCCTGGAGGCGCTGGCTCGCGGGCCCGAACGGTGGCGGCGGGTCGATGCGCACGCTGAACGCTCCGAACGGCGCGGGGCTGTTCGGGACGGTGGTGCCCTGTTCCGGCGCGTAGTTTGCGCTGAGCTCGAGCAGCGCCGCGCCCGCCGGCGGCGTGAGGGTGAGGCGGGCGGTCGCGTTGGTCTCGAGCGGCCCGCCCGAGACGTGCCGCCAGTCAGCGGAGGCGAAGAGGTCCGTCGTCTCGTTCGTCAGGGCCTCGGACGCGCCCGGCGCCGCGGGCAGGCTGGGTCAGCCCACTCTGCCACTCTGGCTGGACATACCTGCGCGAGCCGTCCACGTGGGGCGTGACGTCGCCGACGCGCGCGCCGTCCGTCACGAGCGTAAAGTTGTGCCAGCCGTACTCGAGGCCCGCGACGGACACGTTGCGCGCCCCCGCGACGGCGTGCGCGGCGGTGCCGTTGACGAGCAGCGTTGCGGGGCCGTCCACCGCCCAGGTCACACCAGACGCGGCCATCTGGACGGACACCGAGCCGGCGCCGTACGCCCACGTGCCGTTCTTGCGCCACGCCTGGTCGGGGGCGTAGACGAGCGCGGGGGAGAGGTAGGAGAGCGCGTTGACGGGGCCGCAGTTGGTCCACGCCGTCGCGGAGGGGGGGCGGCACGAGGTGGTGGAGGACTGCGCCGCGGCGCCGGTTAGGAGAAGGAGGGGGAGGAGCATGCTGAAAGAAGGTGTGAGGGAGGTGAAGGACAGAGGGAGGAAGAGGGCTGCGTTATATGCTGCGCGCCATGGCGTTGTGGACACAGTCGGCGTCGAGTAGCATCGCCTCCGGCCTCCGGGCCAGGCACCAGGCGAACCCCGCGAACCAAATACGCCTTGCTCCCCTCGCAGGCACCACTGAGTCCGGACATTCCGGGATCCCTGCATTACCTGGCGTTCAGCCCATCGACTGCGCAAGGCGTGCACAGCTCGACTCGAATTGGATTATCGCAGACGCAGATCGACCAAGGTTTGCCTGTTGCTGTTGGCCGAGGCGCGCGAGCTGGCGCGCCGACGCGGCAGTCCTCTCCGTGCGGTGCATTCATGCGCATCGGTGCCGCCGCATGGATCCTCCGAATCGACCCCCCGCCGGTGCCTCAATCAACATGCAGTGCATCTCTACTCGAGCTTCCACACCTGGTCGGGGCGGAGGCCCATCTCGCGCAGCAGGCCGACCAGCGGGCCCTGGTGCAGCGTGGGCGCGAGGGCTCCGCAGAGCGGGCGCATGAGTCTGGTGTCAGCGTTTCGTTGTGCTCGCGGCTCTCCGCCAGTTCCTAGTTGCGAGGCTGCAGCGCCACACGTCGGCAAGGCCAGGTGCTGCGGGCACAGCGACCGCTCGCCGGCTTCGTTGCGCACCGGACGCAGCGGATTTGGCGGGGCGGACCAAGTCCAGTTCTTCCTTCCTCTGCCCACCCTCCCCTCCTCCTCCTAGACTTACGGAGTCGGCAGACACACGAGCACGAGCGGCCGCTTCGCGCCCTCCAGCGCGGCAGCCACGTCCTCGCGCCTCACGACGCCGGGCTGGATGCGCCGCACGTCGAGGCTGTCGCCCCACTTGGCCGCCATCGGGGCAATGTACGCGGCGCTCCAGTCCTCCCGCCCGCCATACGGCGTCTGCTGGAGGAGCGCGTACCGCGTGGACCCCGGCGTGTCCTTGGCGAGCAGCTGGAGGAAGGGCGCGACGGCGGTGCCCGTCGAGATCTGGCTCAGCTAGCCCCCACGAGAACGCACCATCACGATGCGGTCGTAGTCTGCGGGCGTGATCGCGAGCGTCGTCACGGGGCCGCGCAGGCCGACCGTGTCCCCCGGGGTGCGGGTGTGCACAAGTCTGGGTCAGCTTTGGTGTGTGAGGACGCACCGCCCGACCTCGCCGCCGGGGACGCGCTTGACAACCATGCGCAGCTGCCCGTCGGCGGCCACGTCGTTGACGGGCGTGTAGGCGCGCTCGATCATCAGGTCCGGGTTCTTGACCATGATGTGCTGGACGACGACGGTGCCGGGGGTCGGCGCGCCCGCGTCCGAGGTCGTGGGGAAGGGGGTGGGGGAGGAGGGCGGGCGGGGCGGCACGCCGTACGGCGAGAAGACTACGGCCTCGGGGCCGAACTGCCCCCGCTCCGCCTCGGAGACGGGGACGACGAGCTCGACGTGCGCCGGGCCGACGGCCTCCACGGACGACACGGGGTGGTCCGAATACACTTGGGGGTTGAGGGGCTGGGCGGGCTTGAGGAAGTAGAGGAGAGGGAGGAGGGCGAGCACGGCGAGCAGGCGGCGGCGGGCGCGCGGGGAGCCGGGGAGGATGAGGCGGGCGGCGGCGCGCGGCGCCGAGGGCGTGAAGGCCCGGGCGGGGGTGGTGGAGAAGGGGCGTGTGGAAAGGGACGGGGGACGGGAGGGGAGTCCTCGCAGGGGCGGGGAGAGGCGCAGGCCGGGCGTGAGGAGGCGCAGAGGCCGTGTCATTGAAGCAGGTTGTTGTGGAGAGATGGTCGGAGCAAAGTTCGAGCGCGAGTGGAGGTGGATGTGGAGGCGGCTGTGGACGGCACAGTGGGCCAGCCAAGACGGAGCAAGTGACACAGTGCGGTTTCGGAAGCAAATTGAATGACGCTCCCGAGGACAACAATCCATGCCGCATGGCAGCGTGGTTCATCGCCATCGTCTGAACCCAACGTCTGCTCTGACGCGATCTCATGGACAAGATGTTGAGGGTGGCGGCGTGCGGAGCACAGCGCCTCACGCCCCTCACTCCAGCGGGCCAGCGCTCATGCATACTCCGTCCGAGGCTGCCCAGTGCTCAAGCGCACCCCGGGCCATCCAGGAGTCTCGGCCCGCGATGCGCGCTCAAGAGCTCAGAAGCGACGAACGTGGCCAAGCAGCCGCTTCGGCTTCGGCGCCATGTCACCCACCCTCACTTCTGCCCGCCAGGAACCGCTCACCGTCCCCTGGACCTGTTGGCGCAGCGCGCACGGGAAGTGTGGTGCCGCGCGGCCCGCTGCTCGGTGGAGGTTGGATATGACAGGAGGGGATATGAGTCCAGAGGGGCGGCAGGGCGCGTCGGAATGCGGGAGGACGCGTCGCATTGGCGATGCTGACGGAAGCCAGCTGGCTCGAGGGCTCGAGGATCTCGGCGCGGCGTGCAGGTGTGGACCTGCGTACCTTGATGCCACCTTCCCCACTTGCTTCCCACTAGCCCACTTGCCCGCCTTGGGCCTTCGCGAGCGGAGCGGACAGCTCTCCTTCTGCAGCCTACGCCATTCCTCATTGCTTCATGTAACATGCACGCAGGTGACATGTCACGTCGCGTTGCAGCGATCCACCCCATTCCTTCGATCCAGTGTGTGCATGTGCTGTGCCTAGGCCGAGTGCATCGGGGTTCTGGATCTATGGGGATCTGGGGCTGCCGCGGCTGCCGCAGAGCCGACACGCGTCTGTTGCGTCATTTGACCGAGGTCAGGTGGATGCATGTTAGTCAGCGTGAGCCTGGCAGCTGGCAGCTGGCAGCTGGCAGTTGGTCGCCACTGATGTGGGGGCGTTGGGAAGAGACGTGTGCTGGGTGATGGGAAGGTGGAGAGATTGTGGAGGGAGCGAGGTAACGCCAAGCGATAGTGCGCATGGTGTGAGGATCAGGTGAGGATCAGGGGTGAGACGTAGGGTGTGTGGTGTATGGTGGCGGTGGCGATTGCCACTGGCTTGAGTGATCGGCCGAGTTGGTTGCGGTGGTGGCCGTGGTGGCCGTGGTGGCCGTGGTGGAGGCAGACGTAACACTCTCAAGGTTAAGCCCCGTCAGACTAACGTCTAGCGTAGAGCACAGGTGAGGCGCGGGGCAGGGGCAACCGCCGCGATCCGTTCATCGCAAGGAGAGGGTGTGAGCGGCAATGGCGTCAGCTGAACAACACTCCCCCCTCGCCCCCCCCCCCCCCCCTCCCCCATACAACGTTGCCC
>JAMALN010000778.1:0-18396 GCA_023630115.1 Cutaneotrichosporon sp. PK4640 | reverse complement strand
ATCCTCTGGGGCGCCATGGTCATGTGCCTCGGCGCGTGCAACAACTACGCGCAGCTCGCGGCCGTGCGCGTCTGGCTGGGGTGGTTCGAGGCGGTCGTCACCCCCGGCTTTGCGATCTTCACGGCGTCGTGGTACCTCCGCAAGGAGCAGTCCCTGCGGCAGGGCCTGTACTATGCCATGAGTGGGTGACTGTACGAGCGGGCTGACCCAGACTCGTTCTTCGCCATGGTCTTCGGCGTGGGTATCTACTACATCGCCGACAGCCAGCAGAAGAAGGGGGGCCTCGCCGCGTGGCGCGTCATCAACCTCTTCCTCGGCGCCATCACCGTCGGGATGGGCTTCATCTTCCTCGTGTTTGGCGGGACGCCGGACGAGGTGTGGTGGCTCTCGAAGCGGGAGAAGCGGATGGCCAAGGCGCGCATCGTGGAGAACGCGACGGGCTCGGGCGAGTCCGCCCCCTGGCGCTGGGAGCAGGTGCGCGAGTGCCTCGTCGACCCGCAGTACTGGTGCGCGCTGCTCTTCAACCTCCTCGGCAACATCCCGAACGGCGCACTCACGACCTTCCAGAACCTCATCTACAAGGGCTTCGGGTTCGACAGCCTCGAGACGGTCCTCTACTCCCTGCCGATGTACGCGGTCACGTTCTGCTGCGTCGTCGGCTGCGCCGTGACGGTGCGCTACTTGCCCCGCGCGCGCTTCCCCCTCGCCCTCCTCGTGCAGGCCGTGTGTGTGTTCGTGCTCCTCTTCGCCGGCCTCGCCAACGTCGGCAAGTGGGCCAAGTGGGGCGTGTGGATGTTCTCCCTCGTCTACTCGATCGGCTCGTTCATCCTCGCCTGGCCCATGATCTCGGTCAACGTCGCGGGCCGCACCAAGAAGTCGTTCTTTGGCGCCACGAGTCTGTGAGTCCCCCCAAAGACTGCGCTGACCCAGCCTCGTGTACTGCATCGGCAACATTGTCGGGTCGCAGGTCATGCGCCCCTCGGACGCGCCAAAGTACCTCAAGGGCCTGACGGTGTGCGCCGTCATCCTCATCGTCAACATGGCCAACACGGTCTACTGGTGGTGGCACTATGTTCACCAGAACCGCAAGCGCGACGCCGAGTTTGCCGAGTCGGGCCTGTCTGACGAGGAGCGCAAGCACCAGAACTGGCTCGCTGGCGAGTCGGACCTCACCGACATCCAGAACCAGCACTTCCGGTACATGTGCTAGTGGAGAGAGCGGCAGGGGAAGGGGAGCGGACAGTTGTCAGAATATGAATGCTTGAGCAAGTTTCCTGACATTTTTGATGCGTTTTCGCAACTAATTCACACACACTTGCCATTGACGCAGTTCTTGCCCGTCGCGCACTGCGTCAGCTCGTCCGCCCTCAACTTACCTGCCACCAACACGAGCCGCAGTGCCGGTTGTCGTTGGCGGTGTTGGTGCAGTCCGTGCCGCAGAGCAGCTGGCCCGGCGGGCACCCGTAGGTAAAAACTCCGTCGCAGAACCCGTCGACACAGTTGGTCCCGGCCGAACACTGATCAGCCACGCACGCGACACACCCACCTGGTTCCTGCAACTCCCGCAGTGCTGGTTATCGTTTTCGGTGTTCTTACACCCGTCCCCGCACCACCGCTGGCCCGGCGGGCACGGCACCATACACTGGCCCGACTCGCAGCCCGCGCCGGAAGGGCACTGCGTCAGCCCGCCCCCGCGAGACTTACCTTGACGCCGCAGTCCCCGCAGTTGTCCGGGTCGTTGTAGATGTTCCTGCACCCGTCGTCGCAGTTCGTCTCGGGGTATCCGCAGTAGGGGACACACTGGCCCTTGCGGCATATCTCGGTCCAGTGGCACTGGGTCAGCCCGTTCTTCCGGGTCGCACTTTGTTGTCGCAGGAGCCGCAGAACTCCGCCGAGTCCAGGGCGGTGCACACCGCGCCCCCGACCCCGGGGTACGGGCAGAGCGTGCCCGCGCAGGTGCACACGCCGCCCTGGCACAACGCGCCGATGGGGCAGATGAAGCCGCATGCCCCGCAGTTGAAGGCGTCCGTGTAGAGGTCGGCGCAGCCGGTCTCGGGGCACACGACCTTGGGCGGGAGGCACTGCTCCGGCCCGCACACGCCGTCGTAGCACCACAGGCCCTCGGGGCACTGGTGTTAGATGGGTGGCTGTCCTTACTCACCCGGTTGTCGCAGCGCCCACAGTGGCTCGCCGAGGTGAGTACGTCGACGCAGAGTTGGTGGGCGACATCGCAGAGCATTTGGCCGGGGGGGCATGGGACCTGGCGCGGGGTGACGGCCGCCCACGCCAGGGTGAGGGTGAAGAAGAGGAGGGCGAGCATGATAGTTACTCTGGGGCGTTCGCATCCCGTTCGCATCGCTGCCTCGCATATGTACGTCCGCAAGCTGGGGTGGGGTGTGACTCCCAGAATCCGTGACTCCCAGAGCCCCATGACCCGCTACAGCCCATGACCCGCTACAGCCTTAGGAGCATGCAAACTCTGTTAGCGGCGCCGAAGGGATGGTTTGCCCCACAAGTTCCGTCAACATGCGTGCCGTCCGCCTTCCATTGAAGACGTGCGCCAAGCTTCTCTATCCGCGGCATGCAATTGAGCGTCATTGGTTCCGGGTCTTCTGATGACGGCACGGTGTTCTCCCGTGCCCGATTCCAATGTCGTCGGTGGTCAGTGGAGGGGCCTGGGTCGACCGACGCCTCCTGGTTCAAGCTTGAGCCAAACCTAATTAAATGAGCTCGTCCGCGTGTGTTCTTCGCGCCTATAGCTGCTGGTCACCTGTCACATCGGAATCCAGCCTACAAGCCCCGCGCTATCGTTACATCCTCGCCTAGCATCAGCGGCGTACACCCGCTCACACCTTGGGCGTCTCGTTGTCCCACGCGCCGTCCCACCCGAGCGCGGTGCGGTCCCCCTCGTTGTCCGAGCCGTCGCCGCCCTTCCCCGACTCCTTCACCCAGCCAGTGTACTTGATGATCTCGCCCGCGATGCGAGTGAACACGGTCCCGTCGACGGCCCCGATGCCGGGCACGACCTCGGCGCCGTCCACACTCGCGCCGGGAACCTCGCCCGCCGAGCGCCACCCGTACAGCTGCGAGTAGTGCAGGAGCGCCCGGATCGACTTGGGCACGTGCGAGTCTGGGTCAGCGCAGTCGACCACGCACTCACCATACGCCACGATCGCGTTCTCCACGATCCCGAGCCACGGGTTGTCCTGCGCGGGGCTGCCGTCGCCGATCATCGGGAGCTTGTGCTGCGCTGCACCCTCGCCGGCACGCGGGAGGGGACCCGCCGGGTCCGCGGGCCAGCCCATCGCGACCTCGGGGAAGAGGGCAGGGCGGCCGCGCGTCGAGCAGATGTGGAAGAGGGTGAGGGCGTACGTCTGGAGGATGATGCGGCGCTCCTTCTCGTTCAGCCGACGCATGTAGGCCGGGATGAACATCGACGAGGTGAGCAGGTGCATCTGGCATCAGCGGGGTTTCTGGCCTACGCACGAGGAAGAAGTCGATACGCGTCTTGTATCCCGGCCGGCTGGTCGTGCCGCACAGGAGCGCGGCGACCCACGACACCTCCTCGACACGCGCCGCGACGCCCGCGTCCGACAGGTCGGAGACGTCCCACCGCGCGACGAGGTCGTGGAGGACGGGCACGCGCTCGGGCGTGATGGCCTGCCGGAGGCGGTCGTTGATCAGGATGGTCGTGTCGTACGGCCCCTCGTCGAGGACGGGGTTCTCGAGGTACTCGACATACAGCCCGAGGAGCGACTTGTTGGGCTTGCCGGACGTGTTCTTGAGCTGTGCCTCGGGCCAGCCGGGCGGGTACAGGGCGCCTGAGATGGTCGGGTCGTGCTGGCACGCCTGCGCGAGGCCCTCCGCGACGACCATGGGGTCGTCGAACTCGAGCCCCAGGCCGACGTGGATGAAGGGGTGCACGGCGCCCGCGAGGAGCGCGCACAGCATGCTGATGTCGCCGGCGTTGGCGGCCGGCGAGAGGAGGTACTCGCGCAGGGCGGCGTCGATGCCGAGGCGCTGCACCTCGCCGTGGAAGAAGGCGAGGTAGAGCGAGTGCGCGCCGCGCTTGCCGAACACGCTCTTGTCGCGCCAGTTGTCGCGTGTGATCCTGTCCGGGAGGCCCTCGACGTCCTTCTCACGCCCGTCCTCGCGCGGGTCCAGGAGCGCGAGGTAGCCGCGGTCGTAGTCCCAGTCAGCCTGGAGGAGGGCGGGCGGCGCGCCGAGCGAGTACCGCGTCAACGCCGAGTGCGCGAAGTGGTTGTGCGCGTCTGTCGTTAGCTTTGGAGGGGGGGGGGCTCACATCGCCGCTTCTTCTCCCACATGTCGTAGCCGTGGTCGTTCTCCGTGAGGAGCCGGCGCACCGTGTCGGTGCTGGCGGGCGTCACGCCCGTGAACGTGAAGTACGAGGAGGGCTTAGCTTGCGAGGAGGGAAAGTTGGCGGCGAGCGCCGGCGGCCGGTGCAGCGGCGCCGGCGCCTTGAAGTCGGCGCGCTTGGGCGCGACGAAGATGGCCTTGCCGTCCTTGGAGTGGGTGATCATTGCTGCTAGCCTGCGAGAGGAGGACAGCATGCGGGGGGTGGGAGTCAGAACCGTGAGCGACGTGAACGCTCTTAAAGGTGGAATGCCGAAGTGTACATGAACGTGAGCCGTACGAGCCTTGTCTAATAGGATGCCGGGGTTTGTCAGCTTGGTCGGGGGGAGGAAGTGTTGACCGATCTCACAACCGAACATGGACAGACGTGGACGACGGCGACACCCGTCTCACCTTTCAGGCCCATCATGACGTCATGTCTGATCAGCGGGAAGGCTCCTTGCAGTCTTGCAGTCACTGTTGTCAGCGCTCATCTTCTTCGAGCTCTGCATTACTCTGTCACGCACAATGGCCGAGAACACGAACACCGAGCCCTCGCAGGTCGCGGGCCAGCTCAAGGTGAGTCACTATGGCGGTCGGTGGCGGCGGTGGACACCTGTGGTGGCTGACGCCAGAACGCCCAGGGCGCAGTCTACTCTGCCGTGAGCACCGTACTCCCCGCGCCCACGGGGGATCAGTGGGCCGCGGACGGCGCTGCGCTCCAGAAGGAGGGGCAGGCCGAGGTGCAGGCGGCCAAGGACAAGGCGGCGGCCGAGGCGACCGTGGACGCAACTAAGGCCAAGGCCAAGAGGTACTTGTGTGAGAAGTGGAGCTGACCCCAGCGCGTGGGGGTATGTGTCGGGCAACCAGGAGATGCAGAACGAGGGGAATGTCGAGAACGAGGGGGCGCAATGGAAGTACAAGCAGGCGACGAGCGACAAGGCCGTCGACGTGCCTGTGCCCTCGGCGGAGGGGGTCAAGGGCAAGCTGGAGAGCGTCGCTGGCATGGTCACTGGGGACCAGGGGAAGCAGATGGAAGGGAACACACGCGCCGAGAAGGCGGCGTGGAAGGATGGGGTGTGAAGCCATGCAGTAGTGCTCTCGTCTTGCGGATATGCCGAGGAAGGTTGGTGACCATCCACGCACCCACTTCTCCACTCACCACTCAACCGCCCACCCATGTCACAGTGCCCGCCGGCTCGCCCACAACGCCCGCCTCATCCCTTGCGCTCACTCCGCTGAAAGGGGCTATGTTACGGGCGCAGCGCCGCCGCAGTTTGCCGACCATGCCAACCACCACACCCTCCCCTCCCACCCAGTCCTCTCGCCGAGGAAGGAACACATTGTGCTGGGTATCTGGCTCCGCACGCCACCTGCTCGCAGATCGTAGATCCCTGTCGTCAATGGAAGGCGCACGCTGAGCTCAATCGCTCTACACTCTCTCGTCACGGTTCGATCGGCAAGGAAGGTCACCTTCCCTCATCGCTCTGCCCACGCTGCCCTCCTTCGCTCGCTTCAAGTGCATGTCATGCAAAAGAGCGCTGTCACCTGTCGCTCCTGTGTACCCGACAGACACTTGCGTTCAACGCGACGGGTGATGGGAAGGTTGTAGGATGGGTAGTTGTTGACAAGAGATGAATGCCACACTTTCTAAATGCCGTGATTCCGTGGTATGGAGGTTTGGGTGGAGGGGAAGGTCCTGGGTCCTGGGTATGACGACTACCCCTGGCTGCTCGAGTGGTTGGTGGTCTGTGTGCGTCCATTTGTTCGATCCCCCCACCCTCTCGGCCCCCCTCCCCCCGCGCTGCCTTGCTCGGCCCCCCCCCCCTTGCTTATGGTTCCCCGCCTGCATCTACGGTGAAGGAAGCTGTACCCGCACAACACCCAAACCCGGATTACCTGCATTGCACATCATCACTCTGCTCGTCAACGCTACCCCATCACCGCCCTCCTACCCCATCCTCCTCCTCATCCCTCACGGTCCCTCCTCCCCCCTCATCATCACCATCACCATATAGACCATCATCGCAACTGCACATAGCATCTGACGACTCGCGACACGAACACTTCCCCCCAATCCCCTCGCCCAGTTCGCCCCCTTGCACCTTGAACGAAACAACGCCACACATTCGGCCCGGTCGCGCGACTCGCGACTCCCCTCATTCATCCCACCCTTCCTTCCAAACACAACACCTCCCTCTTGCTCGCATAGCAACGCGCAAAGACTCGACTAGATCCAGCACCACCCCTTCAACTCGACGCACCCACTGCACTTGCCCAGGCTAGTGCACATACCGCAGGAAGCGCCGCGTACAACACACCCCAGTTGTCCGCCATAATGCGCCCTGCGCGACGGGACTTCAACCAAGGGTACCCGCCCTCGTCCTTGTACGGCGGCGGCGGCGGGCAAGGATATCCTCTCGGCGGCCAGGTCCAGAACGGCGGCGGCATGGGCGGCCCACACCAGCAACAGCAGCAGATGCAGCACCAGCAGATGCAGATGCAGGGCGGGCAGCAGCAGGGCGGGCCGCAGCCTGGGCAGGGCTCTGACGGCCAGTCCAATGCTGCGTCGCAGCCCCAGCAGCCCGAGATGAACCTCGCCAACGTCCTACACTACCTCCAGAGCGAGTGGCGGCGCTGGGAGCGCGACCGCAACGAGTGGGAGATTGAGCGCGCCGAAATGAGGGTGCGTGGGATGGATTCTTGGGCGGATGACCCTTGTTGGCGACGCTGACATTGAAGGCGCGCATCGCAATGCTCGAAGGCCAGCGCCGTTCGGCCGAGAACTTGAAGGTCGATTTACTGCGCCGCGTCAAGATGCTCGAGCATGCTCTGCGGCAGGAGAGGTTCGTGGGACCAGCGGATGCCTTTGGCTAACAATTTCCAGGTCCAGGGCTGGAGGTCGTGCGACCGCCGGTGCCGCGCGCCTGATCGCCATTCAGGACGAGGACAAGACGGGCCGCAGCGACGACAAGGAGGGCAGCGGGAGCAGCGACGGTGGCGACGACAACGGCAGCGGTGGGTGGTGCCTCTTGAGAAGCGTAGCGAAACCGGAAGGAAGCTGACGAGGCAGAACGCCCAGAGCGCCCACCAAAGGCGAACGGCCTCCACGCTTCGGGGATGGCCAAAGCGGCGTCCACGGCGCACCGCCCAGTCCCTGACACGAGCGCGTGGAAGAACCTCGCCGCGCCACCCCGCGACCCCAAGGCGCGTGCACGCAGCCGCGAGTACCTCAAGCAATGCCTGCAGGAGATTACATACCTGACGTCGCCGGGTGCGCTCAACCCCCTTCCAACCCGTGCGCCGGTCTCGATCGACGAATCGAACGGAGAGGCCGGGGTCCCCGAGCGTCCCCGCAAGACGCTGTCGGAGCAGCCACTTCCGTCCAAGCCCGCCAGCGAGCCCAAGGCCAAGGACGAGCAGTCCGCCGCTCAGTCCACCTCGCCTGTTGCGCCCGCTGAGTCTGCCGCTCCGACGTCCCAGGCCGCCAACGAGGCTGCGGGCGCGGCGACGGCCACCACCGTGCAGGAAGCAGTTGCAAGCACCGATCCCTCGGACCAGAACCCGTCGCCGGTCCCAAATGGATCGGCGGAGAGGAATGAGTCGCAGGAATCCTCAGCCGTCGCGGCTGGTGATGCCCCACCTTCCTCTCCGGCACCGCGCACCGTCGCGCTTCCTGAAAGCGAGCTGCCTTCTAGCGGATCCCCTCCGGGACTCTCCGTCATTGAGCCACCAAGGCAGCAGCTTACCGCGATCTACAAGCCCGAGAGCAAGGCTGCATGGCGCGAGGAGCTCCGGGCAGCGAACGAGGCCGCGAGCAAGGTCCCCTGGCCTCCCGGCAAGACGAGCGACGAGGAGCAGCTGGCCGGCCTCACCTTGATCGACGAGGACATCAAGGCTGAGGAGGCGGCGGCGGACGGCGACCGTGTGTGGACGACCCGCCGCGCGCTCAAGAGCCACCTCGACATTGTGCGCGGCGTCGCTCTCGCCCATGGACCTGACCTGATCCTCGCGACTGGCGGGGACGACTGCACTGTCAAGGTCTGGGCGCTCGACGCACCGAGCATCATGTCGACCACGTACCGCCCACTCGCCGCTTCCGAACTAGAGCCGGCCGCCACGTACCGTGGCCATACCGAGCCTGTGCTCGCAGTTGCTGTCTCGAGCGCTCTGGGGTTGGTGTTCTCCGGCTCGGCAGACTCCACAATCCGTGTGTGGAAGATCGCAGCGAGGAGCGACGACCCGTACGCCCCATACGACCCATCCAAGGCCGTCGCGACGCTCGAAGGCCACACCGACGCCGTGTGGGACGTGTGTCTTCTCCCTGCCAGGCCAACCGCCAACGGCGCCCACGGCACCAAGCCCGGCGCAGAGAGCCAGCTCGTGTCCGTCTCTGCCGACGGGACAGCGAAGCTGTGGGAGGAGAAGGATGGCAGGTGGTCGTTGCAGGCTTCGTTCTCGGAGTTTGAGGGCGCCACCCCGACATGCGTCTCGGGCGACAACCAGGACTTTGGCCGCGTGTTGGTCGGTCTCTCAAACGGCCTCGTCAAGCTGTACTCGCTCGAGGACGGCAGTGAATTGCAGTCGTTCGGCGAGGAGGGCTCGCAGGTCAACGCCATCCTCAGCCACCCCACATTGCCTTTGGTCGTGACAGGCCACGAGGATGGCCATCTCCGCTTCTTTGACTCGAAGACTGGTGAGCTCCCCCTCCTACCCGTCCGAAGCAAGCTAACGTTTCAGGCGCGCAGACATCGAGCCTCCTCGCGCACCCCAAGCCCATCACGTCGCTCTCCCTCTCGCCCTTGTCGCCAACCTGTGTCCTATCCGCCAGCGTGGACTGCAGCGTGCGGTTGTGGGACCTGCAGCGCAAGACATCGCTGCAGGACCTGAACGGGCACCGGCAGCGCTCGAACGAGGGTGTGACCGACGTCGCCAGCCACCCCGAGCTACCCATCATTGCGAGCGCGGGTGCCGACGGCGTGGTGCGTATCTGGGGCGCCGGGTAAGCAGCGAAAAGCACAAGGATGCGCCCACGGAGGGCGGCATTAGCATTGAGCACTGTTCTTCTAGATTTGTTTATCAGTGGTTGGCCGCATCGTCATTGTCATGTGCATGATGGATTGTAGTCGCATGAGTAACTCGTTTTTCTTGGTTTCGGGTCGCGGGGCGACCCAAGATGCACAGCATGGAGAAGAAGCAGCCACACGAGAGAAACAGTCGACGAGTTGACATCCACACAATGTGTCGCTGGCTACTCTACTCTACTTGGCCGCATCGGCCTACTCGGCCTTGGCCTCCTCCTTGGCGTCGGCCTTGGGCTCGTCAGCCTTGGCCTCCTCGGCAGGCTTCCTGTCTGTCAGCTTGTACGAGCGATGCCAGCTCACTCGTCCTTGGCCTCCTCCTCGTCGTCGGACTCGTCCTTGGCCTCGAGGGCCTTGTTCGACTCCTGCGCCTCCTCGAACGCCTTCTTGAAGAGGTTGGCGTTCTCCGAGTTGGCAAAGCGGATGGCGAGGAGGTCAGCGCTCGGCGCACCGTCCGACACGTCGGCCGTGGCGTTCCACACCCAGCTGCGGTCCGAGCCGACGTTGGGCGCGAGCTTCATGTCGGCGGAGACTGGGTCAGCTACACCCCAACGCAAACGCACTGGTGTGGTTGGCGCAGACCTTGAGCGTCTTATCCCGGCGCATGAGGACGCGCGTCTTGCCCGTCGTCTTGTGCTTGAGGAGGCGGACGTCGCCGGTGCCGCGCTCCTTCCACTCGCTCTCCTCCTTGTTGAAGCGGAAGAGCTTTGCGCGCCTGTGCGTTAGCGAGCGAGCGAGGGAGAGCGCGAGAGGGACGGGAGCTGCGCCACGAGCTCTGGCAGCCACCGCGCTGCGCGAGCACGAGCCTGAGCAGCGACGAGATCTGCGCTCCCGCCCCAGCCAAAGTTGCGCCGGCCTGTGCGCACGCCACCCGTTTCGCATTCCACGCCCACACCCACACGCCAACTCACATCTTGAAGACGGCGTCCTCCTCGTCCTCGCCCGTCTTGGTCTCGACGGTCTCGGTGAGGCGGACGACCGGCTCAAAGTGGGGGCCCTCCTCCTCGGTCGCGGTCTGGCGTCAGCGCGCAAAGTTGCGGGCGCGTACCGGCTTGGGCTCGGTGTCGGCCATTGTGATCTGCGGTCAGCTGAAGAAGACACGCATCAGAGCTGGCAGCGGTGGAGCCGGCGTGCGCCGCCCCGCAGCGCCCACGCCGCATTGACGCTGGTGGCACTCACTAGATTATTGATGAAGTGGGAGATGGAGAGAAGACTAGAGGCTGCGATCACGACGTGTTAACCACCCCACGTACCCGCTCGCCCCTCACCCCCGCGCCAGGCCCCGGTGCTGAACTTTGCACCCACAAAGTCGGAATGCCGTGTGCCTAATTTCGGTGCAGCCAGGCGTGCGGTCGCGTGCCACGTCCGCCAGGTGTGCAGGTGCATGCCAATGTCCACATTCGGCGCGTCACCATCTCCGTCTCATACCAACCACCATGCTCCGCTGGCTCCTCCTCCCCTTCCTCGCCGTCGCCATCGCGCACCGCATCGAGGTCGAGCAGGGCGACCGCCACTGCTACTTTGAGGACCTGCAAGCACAAGACCGCGTTAGCTACCAGCTCTGGATTGCTAGCTGACAGCAGATGACCGTCACGTACGAGGTCGGCGGGAGCACGAACAGCGGCCCGCTCGAGGTGGACTTCTTTGTGAGTCGGGGCCAGCTCACATGTACCCGTCTAGCTGCCTAGACCTTCCCTCCCCATCACATCATTCCTCCTCCCTGCCTTCGTCTCCGCACCCGCTCCGCTCGCCCTCAGCGCTCACCCCAGGTTGTTGGGCCAGGCAAGATCCAGGTCTTCAAGAACATCGGCGAGTCGCAGGGCACGTGGAGCGTCACCGCCCCCTCCCCCGGACGGTACACGTACTGCTTTGGCAACGAGGTGGGGAGCGGGCGCAAGACGGTCTCGTGAGCTGCGTGATCTGTGTTGAGCTGACAGCAGCTTCAACGTGCACGGGGTGATGCACATTGACGACGAGGAGCAGATGGCGCCGGTCGAGCGCGAGATCCGCAACCTCGCAAGCGGACTGCAGATGGTCAAGGATGAGCAGTCGTACCTCGTCGTCCGTGAGCGCGTGCACCGTAACACGTGCGAGTCGACGGTGAGTTGCCCGCTGGGCTGGGCTGACGGCAGAACTCGCGCGTCAAGTGGTGGGCGATCGTGCAGATCATGTTACTCCTCGGCGTGTGCGGCTGGAACGTGCACTACCTCAAGAGCTGGTTCGAGGTCAAGCGTGTTCTTTAACGACCCCCATGTAGCATGCAACGATCACGACGAGGCGCGGCTGCAACAGCTGACGGGGTGATGACGGTTGCTTCCTACTACCTGACGGCTGACATACAACTCCTCGCAACCTGAAGCGTGATCCATGCATACAGAGTGTCTAGGCGGGGGTGGAGTCCTTGGGCGCGGCGGCCTCGGCAGCGTCGATCTTGGCGCTCTCGTCCCGGATGTAGAGGTTGGCGGCCGCGTCGGCGAGGGCCGCCTCGCGCTCGTTGCGGCGGCGCGCAATCTCGCGGATAATGTTGCCCTGCCGTCAGCGTACTCGTGCACGTCCGACTCACCGCGTTGGCCGTCGTCTTGCCGCGCCAGCGCTGCCCCTTCATAATCTTCATGAGCATGGCCTTCTGGAAGTCCTTTGCGCCGTCGACGAGGAACTCGCCGTTGAGCATGAGCTCGCGCGCCTGCGCCTGCGCCTCGCCCGCCTCCTTGCCGCCAAACGTGCCGGCCCGCATCTCCTCCACGTCGTCGGGGTAGTGGAACGGCTCCTTGAGGCCGACGACCGCGCGCTTAAAGTGGTTGTCGGCGCCGCCGAGGCGCACCTTCTGCCCGCGGCGGTTCCGCTCCACCGTGCCCACGCGCAGCTCGGTGCGGATAAACGTCACCTCGAGCCCGTACACGGCAAAGAGGTAGGACCGGAGGTCGTTCTTGGTCATGCCCGGGGGGATGCGGAACGTCGCCGTCCACGGGTCGTACGCCTGCCCGGCCTTGGTGGAGTTGCGGACGAGCCGCACGGTGATGTTGGGCAGCCAGATCTTCTGGCCCGGCACGGCGTCGCCGGCCTTGGGCGCCCCCTCGGCGGCAAAGTACCCCGCCCAGTCGCCGGTGGTGCCGCCGCGCACACGGCTCCGCCACGCCTGGTTGACCTTCAGGAAGGCCTTGCGCGCACTCGTCTCGTCGCCCTTGTACTGCCCTGCCCGGCGCATCTTCTGGAACAGCTTCTCAAGGTTTTCGGGCCACGCGGCGCCGCCCTCGAACTGCGTGGGGTTGACGAGGAGCGACTTGCGCTGCGCGTGCGGGAACTGCTCGCGGCGCTCGCGCACCGCCAGGGGCGCCGAGGCGGCCTGCGACGCCACGGCCTGGAGGGGCAGGCCGATCGAGGGGCCGGCGCGCGCGTGTGCCGCGCCAGAGGTCGTGAGCGCGCGGGTGAAGAGGCGCGACATAGTGGTGTGATGAGGTCGAGTATGCACTTCGGCTGGAAAATGTCGGAGATCAGGATGGGTTGGACTTTGCCGCGCGCCTAGTGGTGGAGGTGGAGGCGGACAATTAGGAGCGCTAATTGCCCTCCCCGCCTTCCAGAGCTTGTGCCCGCCTAACCCTGACGGAAGCAAAAGCGCGCCTGCCCTCAACAACAACATCCGACGTGCAAACAAGTGCGAGCATCCACAACCACCCCCATCAACTCATCACTCTCACTTCCCTCGACACCAGTCTCACTCCCCCCAAACACATCTTGCACCCCCTCCATCACCAACAATGGCGCCCGCCGCCGCCGACATGCACCGGCTCGAGGCGCGCGTCGCCTCCTTTGCAGCCGTGACGCGCCCCAAGCGCGCCGCCAAGATCGCCTTCCCCCTCTCCGCCGACTCGTACCCGGACCTGACGCCCGCGTCGCTCGCCTCCGCGGGCTTCTACCACACCCCCGTCGCCGGGGAGGAGGACGCGTGCACGTGCTTCCTGTGCCCGCTCGCGCTGAGCGGGTGGGACCAGGGCGACAACCCGCACGTCGAGCACGTGGGGAGGGACTCGCCGTGCGCATGGAGGGAGCTGGTGTGCGCGCTCGAGGTCGACCGGATTAATGGCGGCCCTGGGCGCCTGCGCACCGAGTTTGCCACCGCCGACGAGCTGCCCTCCTCTGATGCGCGGACGGCACTGCGTGTCCAGACTTTCGGCACCTGGTGGCCCCACACCACGCCATCAGCGCACGACGTGAGTTTGCATGAGAAGGAGCTCACACCAGCTCGCGCGCGCCGGGTTCATCTGCACGCCGTCCAAGGGGTCCCCAGATGGCACGACCTGCCCGTTGTGCAAGTACGAGGTTGTCGAGTGGGAGGAGGACGATGACCCTCTGTGCGTTACCTGTTACCTGGCGGGTGGTGCTGACCACAGGGTGATCCACAAGCGCAAGGAGCCCGAATGCCCATTCTTCATAGCGACGGTCAAGAAGGGGCGGCGCACGACCAAGGCCGCGAGCAAGCGCGCAACCCGTGGGCAGGCCCAGCCCGACGACTCGGTACAGGAGATCCCGCCGCCTGCTGAGGCGCCGAAACGGCGCGGCCGCCCGCCAAAGGCGTCTACCGCCTCGGCGGCCAATACATCGTCGGCCAACACGTCCACCGCCTCGGCCAAGCCCCGCGCCAAGCGAAAGACGGCGGCCGAGAAGCGCGCCGAGGCCGAGGCTGCCGCCGCCGCACAAGACAGCCTCGAGCTCCCAGAGGTCCCAGATGACTCTGTTGTCCTCGTCGAGGCGCCCGAGCCACCAGCGCGCGTGACGCGCTCCCGCTCCTCGTCCCGAGCCCCAGAGGAGCGCGCGACCAAGCCCCTCCCCCGAAAGGGGCGGGCACGCAAGACGACGCAGAACGAGACCGAGACAGCGGCCGAGGTGCCCAGCCGCGCGACGCGCTCAGCCCCAGCACCGAAAGAGAAGGAGGCGCTGGCCCCGTCCAGCGCCGACAACGTCCCAGAAGCAAAGGCCGCGCTGCCTAAACTATCCAAGGTTCTCCCCGCGCTCCCCCTATCCCCTGGCGCCACGCCCGCATCACCGAGCCCCGCGCAGGCCGTCGCGGACATGATCACGGCGACTGGCGGCTCTACCCCCGGACCACTGAGCCAACAAGAGCGCGCGATGCCGCTCGAGGACTATGTGCGCAAGTTGTACCAGGTGCGGCTGGACGAGCTGCGCGGCGAGGGCGAGGCGGCGATTACCGCGTGGGAGGGGCGGGCGCGCGAGGGGCGCGAGCGCATCGAGCGCGCGTTTGCCTAATGTACTACCAATGTGTCTTGGGCAATGAAGCATGCATGTGGCGCCGGCCACGTCTAGATACCGGCATACAACGGGTTAGACCTCGTAGGCGGGATGCCTGCCGCCGTCGACGTCGCGGCGGCCGACGAGGGAGCGCTTGGCATAGTCGCGGCGGTCGCGGTCGTCGTCGTCCTCGTCGCTCTCCTCTGGGAGCTGGGTGAGGGCGACGCCCTCCTCCTCGAACGCGTTGAAGAGAGTGCTGTTCTGCTCGCGGAACAGCCTGGAGCGGCGCCCGTGCTGCGCGCCCTGGCCCTCGGCATAGGCCGGGGGCGCCTGCCCGACGGACGCATAGTTCCACAGCGGGGCGCCCTGCGACTCGACGCTCATGCGCCCGCTCATACTCATGCGCGGGTTCATGAGGCCCGTCTCGATGGACGAGGTGTGGTGCGGCGGCTCGGGCTTGCGGCTCATGTTGAGCAGGAAGACGCCCATGAAGATGATGAGGAAGCCGCACAGCAGCGAGATGGTGTTGACGGCGTCGGTCGTGTTGAAGCCCTGGAAGAGGATGGCGGACGCGACGATGGTTGCGGTCGTGAAGAAGACGTAGTAGATCGGGTTGACGACGTTGGTCGAGAACGTGTCGAGCGCCTTGTTGAAGTATGTCTGGGGTCAGCCCCTGCGAGCGGAGCGAGCAGTGCGGCTGCTCATACCGCCTTGGCGGCACTCACCATCTGGACCAGGATGCACCCCACGACCACCGCACCAAAGAGGTACGTGGTGAAGTGCGTGAGCTGGTTGTTGCCCGCAAACGTGAGCTTGAGCGCTATGCCGAAGCCCTTGATAGCCATGACCGACACGGAGCCGACGAGCGAGCAGATGGACAGGTACACCATGGGGTTGGTCTGGCCGTAGCGCGGCGCGACGCGGAAGATCATGACCGTGCTAAACACGGTCACGACGGCGAGGTACATGAGGAACGCGGGCTGCGCGGCGAGCTTGAGGATGTCGTCGACCGTGTCGACCTCCTTGTCGCTGGGCGCGTGCAGGATGATCACCACCGAGCCGATGATGCAGCTCGCGCACCCGCACACGCCGAGGCGGCCGAGCTGCTCGTCCAGGAAGATGGAGGCGAGGATCGCGCCGATGATCACGCTCATCGCGCCCAGCGGCGTCACCAGGATGGCCGGGGCGAACGTATACGCGGCAAAGTTGGCCACTGCGGTTAGTCGGGGGCAGGGGAGAGAGGGACGTGCGGCGCAGGGTGGGACGACTGTCGGGCGGCGGTCGTGCCCGCCCCGACAGCGATGGCCCGCGCGGACCTCGGCTCACCTTCGCCCACGACCATGGTGATCATGCCCGCCCACCAGATCGGATTCTGGAGGTACGCAAAGTCCTCGGCTGGGGTCAGCGCGTCCGGGCTTGGGCTCACAGGCATTGCGATTTTGCGTCTGCCGCTGGTGGCTGTGCGGGTAGTCTGCTGGTCTGGACGCCGCGTCGTTCAGGCCCTGCGGTCAGCGGTGTCGCGGCGGCGCGCACCTTCTTGGTGATGATGAACGAGGTGCTGGCGTCAGCGGGGCCACGGTTCTGCGCACCCGATGGCGGCGGACGAGCTGATGGCCAGCCCGAGGCCGATGTACTTCTCCTCGATCATGGCGGGTGGAGGGAGGGATGGAGGATGAGCAAGAACAAGAGTAGATGGCAACAAGAGTTCAAGGGAGTGTGTTGTCACAGTGAGGGCGGCGGGGCTAACGCGGGGCGCGGCACGGGTCAATCTCTTTTTCTGCTCATCACACCATGCATCGCCCCCTCATATCTCATTCCACTCTCGGTGGTGTCCATCACGGCCACTGTCCCAGCCGTGGATGCATGCACGCACGCTGCATACGCGCTACCCCCCGCTGACGCTGGGGATACGTGGCATGCAGCGGACATGGGCGCGTCTCCGCCGATCCCCAAATTCTGAATCTGCGGGAGTGTCCCGTTCCGCAGCGCCGTGTCGTCGCCGAGCTAGCGGGCCAGCTGGGCCAGACTGTTGTCCAGAGTGGGC
The DNA here is from genome assembly GCA_023630115.1 of Cutaneotrichosporon sp. PK4640. Taxonomy (NCBI): domain Eukaryota; kingdom Fungi; phylum Basidiomycota; class Tremellomycetes; order Trichosporonales; family Trichosporonaceae; genus Cutaneotrichosporon; species Cutaneotrichosporon sp. PK4640. The sequence continues at coordinate 1,674 of JAMALN010000778.1, read as the reverse complement.
CAGTGAGACCCCTCTTGGCGCGTCCAGGCACCGGCACACCAGGTCGCGTGCTCGTCCAAATATCAGTAGTGCCACCAACTTTTGTCCAGCAGTTGAGACTATCCGATATCCATGCTATGCGATGCTATGCTAATGCTACTACCTACTACTCTATGCGCTCGGGAACCAGCTCCAGTCGGCGGGCAGCCCCTCGCGTGTCCTGAACCGGTCGCCGCCGAGCCAGCTCTCCACCGCCTCCTTCTCGTCCGCGCCATCGAGAATGTCCACACGCCCCTTGCCCTCGAGGCACATGGCGGCCCACCCGACAAGAATCATACCCGGCGGGCGCTGGTCGACGCTCTGGATCGCGCCGGCGACGTGCGCGAGCGTCGAGAGGATGACGCGCTGGTCGGGCGAGGAGGCGCGCTCGACAATCGCAATTGGCAGGTGGCGGGGGTACGCCGCGCCGTCGCGCTGCGGCCCGTCGGGGCCCGTCAGGGCCGCGAGGACGGCGTCGATGCGCGCCACGCCCATCAGAATCGCGAGCGTCTTGCTCTTCTGGTACCCGGGGAGCTGGACCGCCGCGCCGCCCCTCCCGGCGCCGGTGCACATGACGAAGGTGTCGGCGACGCCGCGCTGCGTCACGGGGATGCCCATCATCAGGGGGCCGGCCATGGCCGAGCTCACGCCCGGCACGACGGTCGCCTCGAACCCGTGCTCGCGGAAGTAGAGGACCTCTTCGCCGCCACGGCCGTACACGAACGGGTCGCCCTGTTTGAGGCGCACGACCGTCTCGCCCGCCTTGGCGCCCGCGAGCGCGAGCTCCATCATCTCGTTCTGCGAGTTGTCCGCGTTGCCCGGGAACTTGCGCGCAATGTGCAGCTTGGTCGTCTTGGGGATGAGGGCGATGATCTCGGCGGGCACGAGCTTGTCGCTGAGAATGAGGGTCGCGTTGTTGAGTGCGTGCCGCGCCGCCACGGTCAGGAGGGAGGGGTGGCCGGGCCCAGAGCCGACAAGCAGAATACGGCCGCGCTTGGCGATCCCGCCCTCGTGGTGCGGGAGGGGGTACGGCGCCTCGCCCTCGAGCACGGCGTCCATCTCGCCCGCGGACAGCGCCGCGAGCTGGTCGTAACTGAAGTACTCGCTCATCTGGTGGACCCAGCGCATGCGGCGGAGGTTGTCCTCGCCGCCGGTCTGGGAGACGGGCTTGTTGAGCGGCGTGATGCTGTCGTCCTCGGAGATGGTAGGCTTGGCGCGGGCGCGCAGCTTGCCGACGTTGTCGACCGCGGCGCCGACGTTGGCGGGCAGCTTGGCGGCGATCTCGCGGCGGATGCGTCCGGCCATGCGGCAGCCCTTGCCATTCGTGCTCACGGCCACCTGGAGGTTGGAGGGCCCGTCGGCGCCGGCGAAGCGGTGCACCGAGGGGAAGGTGAAGGAGGAAAAGTCGGGGCGGTCAGAGACGTTGATGGGGATGCGGAGGGCGGTGGCGGCGGCGTGCACGGCGTGCGCAGTGTCGAGCGAGGGCGTCTCGGAGGCGATGAGCGTGTCCGTGACGGCGACGAGGGTGATGCCCCGCTCGCGCAAGAACTGCTCCCACTCGTCCTTGGCACCAGCGATACGGGTGTAGCGGACCTCCTTGTTGCCCACGCGCCACTGGACCTCCTCGGGGAGCTGGGAGAGGTCGCGCTCGCTCGC
>JAMALN010000777.1:0-18409 GCA_023630115.1 Cutaneotrichosporon sp. PK4640 | reverse complement strand
TACTCGCGAAAAACCCACCGTGGCAACGCGAACGTGTTTACCTCGCTCTGTAAGTTGCCACCAGCCAGCAGTCACACTCGTCGACGGCCTGGATCTGACGCATCCAGCGGCGCACGTTGCTCAGTGACCTCTTGAAGGCAGTCATAGCTGGAAAGAGCGTCCGCTAGCTTGTCAACAAGCACAGCGAGCTTCAACCTCCTCACCCCCCCCCCCTTCCCTACCTTCCCTCACCCCCGCCCGACCTTCCCTGGTCTTGCGCCCTAGTGGTGTGATTCTGGGACTTGTCTTACACGACACACCTCGACGCCTCTGCGAACGGCGCCTGTTGCACAGAGAGTGACTTGCTCCCTCCTTGCACAGCACCTTCCCCCTTCGTCACCTCCCCCCATCACCCAACACCCCCCGGTGCGTGCGAGCTTTGCCACTCGCACCCGGTGCGCGCGCGACTCACCTTCGCGCCGCATCACACCACCGCCCCGACCAAAACATGGTTCGCGGTTCTCCCTACTGGCCCACCTCGGGCCAGGACGAGTCGGGCCATTTGGCCCATCCCTACGAGGTCCCCGACTTCTCGCCCGCATCGTCCGGTAACCGGGTCACGTACAAGCCACCCGGTTACTATCGCAAGCTCGCCCTCGATCTGCGCAAGGCGAACGCCAACGTGCCCTTCCACGACCTGCGCAGACGCCGCATCGAGGCGATCGAGCGCCACTACTTCGAGCTGGAGCGCAAGTCGTGCCAGGCTGCTTACGGCGAGATGCCCGTCCGATTCTCACCTCGTTCCCCTCGCGCCCGCGCGACCTTCTCCCGCTCGCCCTCGCAGGTGGAAGAGCAGGAGGTGGCAAACGCGCTCGGCCTTGGCGGTGAGACCGGCCCCCACCCCGCCTCCTCTCCGGCTTGTGACATGGCCGACGAGGAAGTGATTCTCGTTCCGCGGCCGGGGCGCTACTCGCAGGATTACCTCAACCGTCCGATCGATGCCTACGACGACACGTCTTCGCTTCCTTCCCCCGCCGCTTCAACCGTCTCGCGCAACGTCACGTCGCCTGCGCCCATCAGCCAGGCCAATTCTCCTTTTAATGACATCCAATTCAATTCTGTCGCTCGCAACCACAACAACGTGAGCGACTACTACGGCAACGGTCACGACAACATCGAGGTCGACAGGCACCCCAGCTCTCCATACTCCGTGTACAGCACCCCCTCTACGGCGATCCCCTCGCCGTACAACAAGCTGAACATCGGTGGCGCCTTCCTTCCTCACCGCTCCGACCACCCCGTTACCACGTTGCCCAACCCGCAGTCTCGTGTCGTCTCCCATGCGCCGAAGCGCGTGACTAGTGGCTCAGACGGGATGTGGTTCGTGGGGACGACGACGCCGCCGCCGGCGACCAACCTGACCACGGCCAACGGGATGCAGTTCGCTCCTCCGCCCCCGCAGCAGTCGCGCTGGTCCAAGGCGCCGCAGGACCTCCCCAAGGACTACTTTGGCGGTCCCGGCTTCGCTCCCGTGCGCCCCTCGACGCTCGGCTTCAGCCACAAGCAGATCATGACGCCGCCCCAGAGCCACGCCACGGCGCCCGCGCCCATGCCCGCGCATCGGCCCATGCCGCAGCAGCAGCACCAGCCGCAGCAGGCCAACGGCTACTGGGAGGCCCCTATCTACCCCAACCTCCCGACCGGATACCCGGCGGAAGCCCCGCTCCCCGAGAACTTGGGGACGCCCCCGCTTCCTCCCACCCGAGCTACCGACCGCTCCCAGTGGCACCACAGTGTGGCGCGTCTCGACAACAATGCCTCCATGGCTCTCGCCACCTGGTTCGCCGGTCTCATCGTCAACCGGCTGGCGTACCCGGACGTCGCCACCTACAACCCGAAGCACCCGCGCTTCAAGCCATCGCGCCAGCTGTCGGCTCGCTTCGACCCGTACAACGTGCATGCGGGTCACTCGTACATCGACGGTCACTTCGTGGTGGCGCCCGAGCTGGTGCACCACCTGTACGTCTTCCTCGAGCGTTTCAAGACCGCCGAGACGTTCGTGGCTGCCGCGTACTTCCTCCACCGTCTTCCTCTTCACGAGATTGACGGCTCCCATGGCGCCGAGTTCCGCCAGCACCTCATCTCGACCCATGCTGGTGATGTGCCCTACGCCCTGGAGCGTCGCCTTGCTGCCATCACCATCAGCCTGGCGCACAACACGCTCGAGGACCGCGACTACCACGCCCCCAACCACGTGATGTGGGAGTTGAGCGGCGTGGAGAGGGCTCGCTTCAACATCCTCAAGAAGCTCTCCCTCCTGGACCTGGACTGGGATGTCAACATCACCTCGGAGCAGTGGCGTCGCCACATGAAGACTGTCGGCATCGCCCTCTACCCCGACGACCCGACTTGCTCCGCGGCGATCGTCACCCTCGGCCCCGAGCACCGCGAGATGCTCTCTCGTGTCTTCAACTTCATGTGGGAGGCAGCCAACGAGCTCGCGTGGGGTCCAGAGAGCCCCGACTCGAGCCCTGCGGCTGTGGCCCCTCCTCCCATGAGTCGCGAGTCCTCCGCCCAGGGCACCTACGGCTACAGCCAGTCCCCGGATCTCAAGGTGCGCGACTTTGCGTACGTCAAGACCACGGACCCCTCCGCCTACGCCTACCCCGAGCCTGCTCGCGACAGCTACGCCTATGACTACCAGTCCTCGACCCAGTCGCGCGGCTACGTCGAGCCTGTGGTGCACAGCTACAACTCGATTCCCAGCCAGCCTGCGTACGGCTCCTCGGCCCGCAACTCGCTCGACTTTGCGTACAACAACGTCTACCCGTACGCGAGCTACAACCCCGCGCCGCCTGCCCACACCATCCCGACTGCGGCTGACTCGAACCCACACGAGGAGACGTACGTCACGCGCACGGCCAGCCAGGAGGCCCGCGCCCGCAGGGCTCGTGACGCGTACATGCGGGACCACGAGGCTCGCGCGCGCCAGGCCGCCGAGGCCCGTGAGCAGGAGGCGCGCGAGCAGGAGGCCCGCGCCCAGCGTGAGAACTCGATTGTGCTCGACGACGTTCCCATGCGCTACCCCACCGAGGCCACCCCGGCCTCGGACATGTCGGCCGAGGCCGCAGTCGCGCTTGGTCGCCAGCACAGACGCGAGGTCACCAAGCAGATGCGCACGCAGGAGCTGCGTGCCAAGCGTGCGCGCGCTCTCTACCTCCAGCGCACCTACGGCCAGAAGTCTAGAAACATGATTCTGGCCTAGACGGGCTCTTGCCCGCCGGCCCAGCGATGGGTCGACCGAGTTCCCTACCTCTCGGTATATACCAGACGAGATCACACTCGCCTTCCTCCAACACCACACCCCCCTCCACTTTCTCTACCCCCTCGTGTTCGCACCAGTGCGCCCGCCCACGGCCGCTGTCTGCCTAAGTTTCGCTCTCTTCCTCGTAGATGAAACCCAAACCCGGGGCTCTAGACCCTTCCGCCTCGAGCGGTAAAGCATGCTTTGCGCGGCAGTGCCTTAGAATGCATAGGAATCCACTCCTTCAATCTGTGTAGTCCCCTGACATGCTACGGTCTGCCTGTGCACTCTATCTCGTGGCCCATGTGGTGAACTGACCCGCCCCCGATCGCTAACGAGCACCTGCCACTGCGACCACTGACCGCCGCGCCCCTGTCCGTGCAGTCTAATCCATACATCGCTACCAAAGATCGCGCCCCTAATGCCTGCGGCGCTTCCGCCCCCGGCTCTTGGCCTTGACGCTCTCCACGAGCTCGCTGAGCCCCTTCTCCTCGCCTCCCTCGGCCGCCTTCTTCCCCTCCCGCCCCTCGGCATGCTTGTCGCGCGTCCGCTTCAAGATCTCCCGGTTCACGCTCGTGTCCGTGTACTTGGAGTGCGTGGGGTCGAGTGCAAACGCCGGCTCGTCGTAGATGGCCGCGAAACGCGGGTCCGCCACATCCACGCTCGCCGCAAAGCCCTCGGGGCCCAGCTCGAGCTCCTTGCCCTTCTTGTTGCGCGACCGCTTGCGCTTCTTGCCGGCCTCCTTCTCGGCCGTGAGCAGGTCCTTGATCGCAAAGTGGCGCGACGGGTCGTCGACGAGCCCCGCCGCGTCCGCGTCGAACATGACCTCGTTCGGCTCCTCGGACGCGGCCTTCTTGCCCTTCTTGCTCCCCTTGGCGTCCTTCTTCTTGCCCTTGGGCATTGGCTCGTCCTCGCTCTCGTCGTCGCCGAAGAAGTCGTCGCCGCCCATCGGCTCGTTGCCGTCCTCGCCGGCGGGCGCCTTCTTCTTGTCCTTCTTGGCGCGCTTCTTCTCCTTCATCCGCAGCTGGTACTTTTCCAGCGAGGTCATGTTCTCCTCGTCCGCGACGGCGGGGTTCGTGAGCCCGGGCTTGAAGGTGATCTCGACGTCGTCCTTCTTGCTCTTGCTCTTCTTCTTGCCGTCCTTGCCGTCGCGCATGTCGGCCAGCTCCTCCTGCCACGCCGTGCCGGCCTTGCCCCACACGTCGCCGTCGCCCTGCACCAGGAGCGCGCGCAGCTTCTCCTTGCGCTCCTTGGCAATCTCCTTCTTGCTCTTCTTCTCCCCGCCCTTCTTCTCCTCCTCGGCCTCGGACGCCGACTCGTCCGACCCCGACCCCGCGACGAGGTTGGCAAAGTCCTGCTCCTCGATCTCCTCGCGCGTGAGCGCGCGGCGCGTCATCTTGGCGCGGTTCGGGTCGTCCTGGTCCCACGTGAGCTTGACCTTGGAGTGGCGGAGGGCGTCGGTGACAAACTCGTTGCCCTTGTACCCCTTTGGCTCCTTGGTGCACTCGTCGCTGCTGTCAGCTACGTGTCACACTGCAAGCTGGGCGTGGGGCTCGCTCTACTCACTGAACCTCGCTCTCCTCAAACTCCATCCCCTCGGGCACGTAGCTCAGGTCGAGAATGTTGGCGGTCCGCTCGAACTCGGTGCCGTTGAGCTCGTTGTGCACAAGCTCGGCGGCGGCGACGGTGCTGAACGTCGCGATGGCGTAGTAGTACCGCAGCCGCTCGAGCTGGTACTTGCGCAGCTGGTCCATGTCGATGTTCTCCTCGTTGCTGACGTCGGACATGATCTCGAGATCGTCGAGGTCGGGGTCGAGGCCGTCGTCGGCGAGCTCGGCCTCGTCGTCGTCCGCGCCCTCCTCGCCCTCGCCTTCCTCCTCCTCGTCCTCCTCAGCCTGCTCGGCCTCAGAGCCAGACTCCTCATCAAAGCCCTCGAACTCCTCGTCGTCGCCCTCGTCGTCGCCGGACTCGTCGTCCGAGTCCTCGTCCGAGTCGTCGCGCTTCGACTTCTTGCCCTTCGTAGGCTTGTCGGCCTTCCACAGGCCACCACCGGGCCCAGCAGCGTCCTCGTCCGCCATGCGCTCCTTGCCAAACTCGGACGGGTAGATGCGCACGCTGAGCAGCTTGCCCGGCGGCGGCGGCGCTGCCTCGCCCCTCTTGACCTGCGGCTTGAGGAACGAGTTGAAGATCGTAAAGAGATCGGCGGCCTGCAGGTGGTCCCAGTCGAGGTTGACGGCCGCGATACGCGTGGTGGGGTCGACGCCCTCCTCCTCCTCCTCGTCGTCCTCCTCCATCTCGGGCTCCTCGTCTTCAGAGAGGTTGACGCGGAGGCCGCCCTCGTCGTCGCTCTCGCTGAGGTTGACCATCCCCTCCTCCTCCTCCTCCGGCTCGGAGTCGGACGGCATGTAGCGCACCTTGCGCTTGCCGCCGAGCTCGAGCTCGTCCTCCTCTACCTCGCTGTCCTCGTCTTCAGAGCCCGACGACTCGAGCACGCCCTCGCCACGCGCGTAGTCGACGCGCTCCTCGTCCGGCGACGCGAGGCGGTAGAAGCGCTTCATGTCATCCGTGCCCGCCGTGGACTTGATCGCGCGTCCGCGCTTGTCCACCTTGCCTGGCCGTCAGCTTCACCCCCGGACATACGCACTCTTCGAGGCGACCTTGCCAAAGTTCGGGTCGAGGGCATCCTGGAAGCGGGGATCTATCACGGCCTTGACGTTCTTCTGCTTTGGGCGCCGGAAGCGCGGGTCCGACGTGAGGCTCGCAAAGCGTGGGTCGTTGCTCATGTTGGGCGTAGTTGTAGATATCTCTGAGAGCAACGCTGGTGACTTCGAAATACGTTGTGACCTCCACTTCTCACAAATCTTGTGCACGTGACCGAGTGGCGACAATGACGTGGGCATGATACCCCGCCCCGCCTGGGTGGCAGTGACGTTGCTGGCCACCATGACCACCGACCTCGCCATCATACACCCCGCCCTCAGCGACTCCCACCGCCATGGACGACCCGTACGTCCTCCAGCCCGTCCTAGCGGACCTGTACGACAGCCGCGACCTCCTCGACTTCTCCGCGCCGGGCACACACCACATCACCACCTTCTCCCCAACCGCCTCACCACCCAAAGAGAACGCCGTCGGATCGCTCTTCTCCAGCGTCGCCGGTTTCGCCGCGGGCGTCGGCGCGCGCGCGGGCATCGCCTCCCCTCCACAAGGACAGGGGTCGGGATCACCAGGATCGCCCGGCGCCCCCTCGTCTCCACGTAGAGGCTCTGGCTCAGACACCGAGGTGCCCGAGCGTACCGAGGTGAGATGTGTCGAGGGGTTCGGAGCCAACCTCTACGTTGGGGGGAGCGACGGCGTCATCGAGTGGTGGGTGTACGATGGGAGTGCAGGGCCAAGCGAGGTGAGTGTAGGCGGGTGGAACCGAGCTTCACTCGTTCCGGGACAGCTCGTGGACGCCAATCAGCTGACGGCAGAACCGCGGGTGGAAGCTGCAGAGGAAACACAAGCTGTTCCCATGCAGACCCGTCAGTCGCATCGTGCTCCTCCCCAAAGTCTCGCGCGCGCTCGTTCTCTCCGAGGGCACGCTGCACCCCCTCAGCCTGCCGGGGCTCGAGCCACTCCCTTCCAACTCGATCGCGGCGGTGCGCGGCGTCGTGAGCGTCGCGCTCAACGACGACGAGCTCGACCTCGCGGACAAGGACGGCGTGACGGACATGACGGTTGTGCTCGTCAAGCGCAAGGGCCTGGGGATATACCGCCTCGGCCAGCGCATGACCATGGTCAAGGAGATCCCCCTGCCCGCCCCGCCACGCTACCACGCCCTCTTCTCGACGTACATGTGCGCCGCGCTGCCAAGCGAGGGCGGCCTCACATACTGCATCATCGACCTCTCGGACGCGTCGTTGACCGAGGTCCTCCCCGTGTCCCAGGTGGACCCCGAGGACACTACCTGGAAGCCCAACCCCAACGTCGTCGTCATCCCGGGCGAGAACCAGTTCCTCGTGACGTCGTACACCGGCGCGAACACCATGGGCGTGTTCCTCAACGGCCAGGGCGACCCCGAGCGCGGGACCATCGAGTGGGAGCAGCACCCGCTCTCCATTGCCGTCGAAAGCGGCTTCATCATCGCCCTTCTCCGCAACCACACCGTCGTCGTGCACAGCCTCAACGACCTCGAGAACCCCGCCCAGGTCATCTCCCTCGATGCCGCCGCAGGCGTCTTCACCCTCTCCTACAGCCCGTACGGGATAAGCATCCGGGACGTCGTGCGCGACGAGCGCATGGTGCACACGCGCTTCACGCTCTTGAGCGGGGCGTTGGCGCCGCCAGCTCCACCAATCGAGAGCCCCGAGGTGCCGCCAGAATCGCCAGAAGTGTCTGAGCCGGAACCTGCGCCCGAGACCGAGGAGCCAGCCGGTGGATCTGGTCTCACGCCCCCTTCCTCGCCCAAGTTCCCGCGCCAGCCGATTCAGCCGGTGCGCAGTTCCTCGCTCCTCTCGGCCGCGAGCGCGCGCCGGCCGCCCTTCTCCTCCGTCATCGCCGAGACGCTGGTCATCGGCCGGCACTCGATCCAGGGCCTCGTGCCGACGCCCGTCGTGCTCCGCCTTGAGCGGTTATGCGAGGAGCACCGGGTCGACGAGGCGATCGCCCTGGTTGACGAGGAGCGGCGTCGTGGGCGGCGCGGTGAGATCGACGTCGACAAGGTGGGCTCGCGCCTCTTTCTCTTCAGAGCTGACATCAGGCAACGCACTCCGCGACAGTCCGCTTCATGCACCAGTACCTCGCGTGCAACCTTCTTGTCGACACCGTGTTTGAGCGCGCAGGCGACTACTTCATCCGCGGCAAGGTCGACCCACGCGTGCTCGTCCGCCTCTTCCCAGCGTACCGCGGTAAGACGATCGGTACGGCTGAGGACGTCGAGGTGTACGAGGGGCTGGTGCCGACGCTCGAGGCGATGCGGCCAGTGGAGGACATCAGTGAGCATTCCCGCCGGGCGTGGCTAACCCAGTCTCGTCCTTCCTTGACCGCAACTCGCCGCGCCCCGACCCGTCCGAGGCCGAGGAGCTGCGCCTCGCACTGTACTACAGCGCGAAGAACATGCTCATCGAGTTCCTGCGCAAGACGCGCGTGCAGCGGCGCAAGGGAGGCTCGCGCGGGCTTGACTCGCGCAAGATCGACATCGTCGTCGACACGACGCTCGCCAAGCTCTTGGCCGAGGAGGGCACGACGCACGAGCTACTTGCGCTGCTCGGGGGGCCGAACGACGTCGTGCTGCTGGAGCTTGAGCCGTTCCTCGCGCAGCGCAAGTATGTTCTCAGCACCGTCATGAAGAGCCAGGGGCGGATCGACCGTGTGCTCGAGCTGCTGAAAGAGTGAGCTAAGAAGCCGCCTTTGCTAAGCTGACCTCAGGATCGCCGAGGGCCCGCCCGACCCGTTGTGTGACGACCCAGTCGGCGAGCTCGTGCAAACCCTCGACACGGTGGACGACCCCGAGCTGCTCCGCCACTACGTGCTGTGGCTGGTCACTCGGGAGCCGGAGAAGGCACTGAGCCTCCTCATCACCAAGGGCGACGCGATAAAGGTCGACGACGAGGCGCTCATCTCGGACCTCGGGGCGGTCGACAAAGACGCCGCGCAACAGTACCTCGAGTACGTCGTGGTGGGGAAGCGCGCTGGCACGCCGGCGCTGCACGAGCAGCTGCTTACCCACCTCCTCGACGAGGCGGAGGAGACGGTCGCGGACGACGGGATCAAGTACCACCTCGAGGAGCTTGACGCCGAGTACCGCCTGGCGGGGAGCACGAGCTACGCCGAGTTCTTCGCCGAGGTCGCGCCGCCAACACCCTTCAAGACCTTGAGACTCAAGCTCATGCTCTTCCTCCAGAACGCGGGGTACGATCTCGAGGCCGCGTCCGAGCGCCTGGAGAAGATCGGCGTGCTCGTGACAGAGCGCGCGATCGTCCTCGGCCGCCTGAACCGGCACACGGAGGCGCTCAAGCTCCTCGCCCAGGACCTGCCCGACACCGTCTCGGCACAGACGTACTGCACCCTCGGCGGCGAGATCATCCCGCCCAAGGTCGCCAAGGTGATCACGAAGCACGAGCCCGGCCTCGCGGGCTGGGTCGCGCTCTCGAGCAGCAGACGCAGCGGCACCGTCGACGCGGCGACGCAGCACCGTCTCATCGTCGAGCTGCTGCGCGCCTACATGCGCGACAGCGCGGGCTCGGCGCGCTCGGCCAATTTGCTGTCTGCGCAGGGCGTGCACCTCGACGTGGACGAGGTGCTGGACATGGCGCCGGGTGACTGGCCCCTGGACGCCGTGACGACATTCTACCGCCGCAGCTACCGCCGCCTGCTGCAGGAGAAGACGACGGGGCTGATCCTCAAGAGCATCGCGGCGGGGCAGAACCTCGAGACGAACGGGCGGTACTTGGATGCCATTACGCGCGTGCCGCCTACGACGGTGGACCCGCCCGACGACGCGGAGAAGAGCGTCATGTACGAGGAGAAGGGGGGCAGTGGCGAGGAGATGAGCGAGAAGACGCCCGTGGAGAGCGACGGCAGCGGGAGCGAGAAGGAGGTACGCACGGAGCGGTACCCCGCGGCAAGGCTGTCGCGCATGTGATTGTATAGCATAGATACCCTGCATTGGATGCCAGTCATGAGTTACGAGACTGTGCGAGCCCGCCAGCACCCACTGGCACCCACTCACTGCGATCTAGATCCGCTTCACGCCAGAAGTCGGGGAGAGGAAGAATTGTGGTTGTCAGTGGCGGCCGCGCGTGGTTGAATGTGTAACGTGAGGGAGGGTAAGGGGGAGACGGTCCTCAGACCGTCTCTCGCCAGCAATCTGCTCAAGCGCCGACGCAAACGGACGGGTGAGTGCCCCCACACTCGGACGAGAGGTGAGAGCGGCGACAGGGGAGGGGAACAGAGAAGGGGAGGTGTGCGTCACCGCGCCAGTCCGATGCTCTCTGCCACACCCACCCCGCTCGCCAGCGCAGCAGCAGCATCTCAACCTCCCTCCACCTGCATGTCCTACAAAGCCCTACCACCCCCCGAGACATGCACAACTGCTGGGTTCTGTTCCCCGCACCACTCCCAGAGCTGGACGGGCGCGCCGTACACGTTCCCGTCAGCGACCTCGAGGCGTACAATCGCGCGTGGCGAGCGTGGCTCCCTCGACGGAGTGGAGCCATGCGCTGGTCCCCGTAAAGCGCAGCACGCCCTTGTCCGCGGGCGCGCCGTTGCCCCCCCTTGTCCTGCTGGAAGCGGACTGCGGTGCCGTCGTAGGACCACGAGGAGGAGCGGGGGGGGGGGCCGAGAAGGGGCGGAGGACGGAGCGCCGCCGGCGTACGAGGGCGTGACCGGTGTTCCGGTCCTTGAGGCGGACTTGGGCGTCGGGCCGGGGTTATTGGGTGGGAGGGAGAGACGTATGTCAATCGGCATGGCGGCGGCGGAGGGCAGGAGGGCGAGGATGGAGGGGATGGGGACCATGGGGCGAAGTGGCGGTAGCGAGGTTGTTCTTCGAGTCGGACTGTAACCTGCTCGGGCCGGGGAGACCAGCCCCACGTCGCGGGGTCCTTCCAGGCGCCCTTGGCTTTCTGGTCAGCGGACGCGGTTGAGCAGAGTGGCTCACTGGCGATAGTTGATTGCCGCTCGTCGGGTGGTCCGTGCGGACGCACGGCCAGCCAATGCCCCACACCCCCGACACGAGCAGCACGGAGCGGCGGTCGCGTGAGGCCTCGATGTCCTCCGACATGGGCGGCACATCCGCGCTGGCAACGTTGTCGGTCGCCGTTGGCTGGTCGAACTCTGAATGTGGCACTGTGCCTGGCGTCGTGTCGTTGTTCCGCCATCACCCCCCGACGTCCCCGGTCCCCGATGGAGAAGAGGGGCTGCACTCCGTCCCGACAGCCCGCCGACGGGCACGGACGGGGGCCAATGCTCCTCCACCTCTGTAGCAGAGCCATCACTCGGAGCGTGATATAAGCCGGCTCCGCACGTCTCATTGAGCACCGCTACCCGCCATGTTCTTCTACCTCCCCGTCCTCGTCCCCTTCCTCGGGCTGGCCTTCGCACGTCCCCCCGTCCCACCTCGCTGACCGCAGGCCGCGCCCATCCCCGTCCTGCAGGAGCTCTTCATGCCCCGCCCCGCCGGCGACCTCTGCCTCGCCCCCTCCCCCTTCGGCCTCGTCATGGAGCCCTGCACCCCGCACGCGCACATGTACATCCACACGATCTGGCGCACCGCCAACCCCGAGGTGGAGCTGGAGTTTGTGGGCGCGCAGAGCTGCGTCGAGGCGTGGGGCCGGAGCGGGAACGGCGCGCGCCCCCAGCTGCGCGAGTGCACGGCGGGCGTCGGGCAGCGGTTTGTCGTCCTGCCCCGCGGGGAACGGTACATGCTCCGCGTGCCGGGGAGCAAGATGTGCCTCGACGTGCGGAGGCGGCTGTACTATGGCGCGCCGGTGCAGCTGTGGGAGTGTACCGAGGGGAATCCGAACCAGCTGTTCGCGATGCGCGGGTGGAGCCCCGCGCCCGTGGAGGCGGCGCCGGAGGTGTGTGGGGCGGATGACATGGTTACGGGGGAGGGGGAGTGTATCAAGGTTGAGGTGAAGAAGCTCTAGACTAGACTGGAGTGAGGTACCGCGGGCGGGCCTCGTGTCATAGATGCATGTGTTTGCTCTACTAGACGGATGGAGGGAGAGCTTGGCGGTACAACGGGGACCATGATGCACACGATGATGGAACCAGGTCCATCGAGATCGATGCACGGGCGCGAAACCGGGGGCGGACGCACAGGGCCTCACGGCCGCGGTTGGCACACGGCTCCGACAAGCTCCACTCGTTCCCAAACCCTTGTGGGCCATAGTGAGTAAAGGTCCAGCACCAGGGATCTACGCCAGTCGCCAGGACTGATACGGTGTCCATCCAGGACGCAGGGGAGTGACCTCGAGGGACCTGCCTTATCTGTTGACTGTTGACGCATACACAGGGGTCAATGATGGCCAGAGTCTCACCGTCGCCGCGGGCGGCGCTGACAGCCCACCGCCACGCAAGGACGCGTCCTGCGCATCAGTGCCGCTGTTTCCTTGAACCTCTACGCCAGCGACGCTCGTCAAGCTCGCGTGCGCCGGCTCGGCGCAAGAGCGGCGCGAATCCCACCCGTGCCTCGGAGCTCGTTCGCTCCCGACGCGTCGGTTAGTAACCCCACCAGCTGGCCAGCTGGCAGCTGGGGAAGCTACGCTGCAGATCTTCCTCCGGAGCGGCGATCGTCCTCGGCCATGAAACTTGCGCGGGCGTACGACTCGCCACTCCCGTCTGCAATCGGTCCCATGGGTGAGCCACATGGTGCCATACACGTGCGACGCTCTCGTGGGCGGCGAACGTGCTCCACTCTGTGTGAGCCAGCTTAGTTGGCTCCAGTTCCGACTGTGCGACCCACTGCTGGCGCCAGTTCCGCCGGAGCGCCGGAGCTGGAGAGATGGAAATTTCAGGAGCGGAGCCGAATTGCGAAATGGGGCCGACGCTGGCGACGCCGATGGCGAGCCCAGGGTGGTAGGGCCGTTGGCAACGGCCTCCGTTGCGGACCGAAGCGCGGGCCGGCGGAAGGGTCTTCGGAGAGGCGCTGGTTGGCTGCTGGGGCCGTCGGAGCAAGTGGCAGTGGGCCGGGGGGTAAGCGCCGCCCGGCAACCACGCTCGGCGACCAGCCATCGTTCTCCGTGTCCCCGCGCCGGAACGACGCGTTGCGGGGCCCAGACAGCAGGTATACCCGTTCTGAGCGGGGGGTGCGCGCCGCCGCTCAAAGGCCTGCTCGAAAATCAGTTGAGGCACCCATCGCAGCAACGGGCCCATCCGGACTCGTACTCGGACGTGCTCGGGTCCAGTGTCGCGGGCTGCGACGACCGCACTCACGGCGGGCATGTGGGGCTGACGACTTGATTGCAAGGTTATGCGCACCACCCGGAATCTGGGGCGCCGCTGGCTGGCGGCTAGGCTGGGAAGAGCGCCACGGCACGCCCGCGCCACAGCCGTGTCCAGTCGTCGAGTGGAATGGATCGCACCGCGTGGTGGGGTACGACGTGACGGCTAGGCGGGACTGATCTGCACCGCGATACTCGGAGGACGATTCCAGCCGCAGATGCAGACGTACTCGACGTACGTAGTGGGCAAGCGAGCTCTGCCCAGGCTCGCCGACGGGCCAGAACGCCTGGAGCGAGCTGGAACTGGGATTAGAGTTGGACCCCGAATTCCAGTCGCTGCTGTACGTACGCGACTCAAGCTCGGGGGGAGAGTATGACGGGCCTGGTCTGTGAGATGGGACGGGGGGCCGTCTCGGAGAATGGGACAGGGAACACGCACCCTCGCGCCCATCGTCCTGGCTCGTTCTCGGCATCGCCAGACCCCCATCTCGTAAGCCCAACTCTGGTACCACCTGACCGTCCGACGTTCTCAGCCCAGCGCATCGCCCCCGCCCATCCGACGCCCCCGCGCACGCCTCGGGCCGAACGAATAACCTCTGCTGCCGTAAACCTTGCCGTAAAGCCCGGGGTGGGTTTCGGGCCTGTCCTGTCACGCGTCGTGCCTCAAAACTGAGATTTCGCGGGGCTGTCTGGGGTGCATTCCTCGCCCGCCGCGTCGGACTCGGAGTGGAGTGGGAGTGGGAACGAGTGGGAACCAGACACGGAGGATTGAATTGGGTTGCGGCAGCACGTTGCTGGTACGGCACGGCTGTGGCACGGATCGACGGCCGAAAGCCGTCGGGACATGTGATTCGCGATTCGCGACGCGCCGGCGAAAACGAGGATCCGAGGCCAGGACGGGGGCCTCCGGCCGCGCCGGCGGGGGTGCACGAGCATGTCTCTGCCTCTGTCTCGCGGATCAGTCGTGCGAAGATCAGTGTGTCAGGTGATCCGCGCGTCGTCGTTGGCACCGCCCGTACCGCCCGGCACGGCCCGACGTTCCCACAGCACGCCGCAGCTGATCTGATCTCGCAGACTCGACTCGAGTAACCTGGCATCTGCATCCAGTCCCGCGTCACCCTTGTCCTGTCGTGACCGTCACTCTGGCAGCTGACTGGCGCAAGACTTCTACTCTGGCTGAATTGATTGCAGAGATGCGGCGGGTGCACGGGCTTTGGCAGCCCGAAACAGCGCCACGGGGCGGAAAAGCCACCTGCCACCGTTTCAACCTGGGACCCCAGGGATAAAGGATCCGAGCTTCCCACGGTGGGGCCCGGCTCCCGTCGCCTCCCCGCAGAGTCTGCACCTGCGCCTGCGCCTGCACCTGCGCCTCTGCATTCTACCATGCATATGATCGAATGCCTCGCTGGGATCGGTGGGAAACCGTCACGCCGTCACGAGCAATGGCAGTGCAGATGGGCATGGCCGACCTCCCGGGGCCTTGGCGTTGGGCATGTGCCCAATTCCCCGCCGTGGCTGCGTGGCGGTGGGTAATCCCCCGTTCACACTGGCATCCGCGATCGAACCGGCCGGCCGTGCCGATCCCCACCCCGGCACCCCACCTCCCCCTGGCCGCTGGCCGCCCCTCGGCGCTCAGCAACCTGTAGCATGGCAACCCCCGGCCTGGGGGCTGTTCCCGAGAGCGCCACCCACGTCCGCGGGTCCTAGGTTGGCGCCCATGCAGCGACTCACCGCCGCTGCTGAATTCGGTGCCAGCGTGGTGCGGCTGAAGCTGACACGGACGCCTGACGCTGACAAGCCGCCATTGCCCTTTCGGGCCTGCACGACGGCGCCTGACTTTTCTCCACCGAACAATCAGAAACCCCGTCGCGATGCCCCAGTCCGGTAATCCAAGCGAGAGCCATGTGTCGGACGTCGCTTGTTGCAGTTATGGCCTGTGGGGCCAATCGCGTAGATGCATATCGGTGGCGGGCGCCGGGTACGTCAGGCGTCACCAGTCGCCATGCAAAATGCGGGGTGTCGCCGCCTTGTGCCCGCCCGCCCGCCGGCATCTGCCCCCACCCCAGCCTCCCCCACCCAGCTTCCCAGCGCCTCGTCTCGCCCCGCCATTGCGAGCCAGCCGCCCGCTCCGCTCGGGGCGCGGCGCGCAATCCACGCTCCCGCCATGCATATTGCAACGGGACGCCGCCTCGTTCCGCCGTCCCACAGTGGCGGTATGTTGCACGCCACGCATACCGCCCACCCAATCTCTGGATCCATCGGGTCCGTCAGCCAGGCCGACACGGCGGAATGAGGCCGCGTCTGCTGTTGCGGCAGCTCAGGACGGCAGATCGGGAGCTGGAACGCAATCTTGGCGCCGCGGGGCGGCCGGGGCGGGGTAGGGGGATTACGACGGCCCGAGAAATTGGACGCGAGGCACGCCATACGCCGCCCCCTGCCGTGCCCGGCTGCTAGTTTCTTGCATGGATCTGCGCCGCGGCAGCGCGGCGAATGCAGAGCAGCGGCTCCAGCGTGGGTTGCGCGTGGCGGTCGCCGGGGCCTGGCGGGAGAGCCCAGAGGTTAAATCGCAGGGATGGGTGGTTTGTCACCGTTCTGCGGCGAGATTTCGCCCAGGGTGCACGCACGTATGTGCGCGTACGCCGTAACTGTAACGCCATCCTCAGTCGCCCCTCCTGGCCCCCGCCGAATGCAGCCCTGCCGCGGTTCTGTGTCGCAGCCAGCTGGGTGCGGGGTGCCGTCATGACGGCGAGGGCCGCGCTGTCTGCACGACCGTCGCGAGCTTCCGAGGGGCATGGCTATCACCACAAGACGTCAGCGGCGACCGAGTTGGCGTTGGCCCTTGGTCTGAATCTGAATGCTGGCTTGGTGTTAGGTGGTGCGGGGAGGCAGCAGGCAGGGTACGGGGGGTATGTCTTGCTCAATTGCTCCTGCCCAAAACGCCGTTCCATCGCAGTCTTCTGCTTGCAAGAAGTGATTCGCTGATCGCTCTCAAGCTGCGAGCTGGCTGATGCCTGAGAGCTCCCCTGCGCCACCAGTATTTGCGCCATGCGCCTCGTCTTCCCGCTTAGCTCCATACCTGCAGTGGTGCCCTAGACGAGGACACTGAAATGCGAAACGTCGGGGGCTGTCCCAATCGGGCAGCCACCCAGAAAGATGCAACACGCTCTTCTGTCGTAGCCCGTGACCCGCGGAATGTGGAGACGGCGTAGGGAGATGGTATCGATACGACAATCGCAAGCGGTGATCGCGGTGCTAGAGTGTCAGCGTGATCGCCGCTACAGCGATGCTGCAACCTGGAGAACTACTGTACTACTGTGCTAGTCTCCGAGAGACATGTACGGATGTCGGAGGCCGAGCTGTGAGACCATGACACTAGACTAATAAGCCAACAAGCGAGGTTAATTAGGAACGGCTGACGCGACTGATCTGAGCAAGCATGATGCATGAATGATGATGACGCAGAGCATCTGCATCTGTCGCCAGCCTGACACGGACCGCTCATCGAAGCGAAGCAAATGCTGCTTGCGCCCCGCTCGTCTCCTTCTGCGCGCATCAGCGGTTGCTCCGTCCCGCAGCTGGTCGCCCTCGTTGCTCTGCAGTCTGCGGGCCCTTTCGCCTGGTTGTCAAGGGCCGCGAGACGAGTAGCCAGGGCCCAAGAAAATCAAGCGCCACTTGGTCTGGCAATCTCGAGCAATCTGGACGGCGGAATTGAATTTTTGACTTTTAGTCTGTTTAGTGTCTATTAGAGACACAGGCCCGCATTAGAGGCATTAGAGGAGAGATTGAGATCAGAGTGATCAATTTTACCTTTGGCCCCAGGAACGGGATGATTGGGACTTTGACCCTGGGAGAAATCTGGGTCTTGTCGAGTGGGACCCCTCAAACTGTGAAATGTCAGGAAGACTGCAAGTGGACCCTGAAGCGCAGAGTGTCGAGACAATCGTATGGACCAGGGAACAACTTGTCTGACAGGACTTAGGGCGTGTGGTAGGGAATGCAGGGAATGCAGGGTAATCCCCTCTCTACTGCATTGTAATACCTTTTTCCACCCCACGCAGGGCGAGGGGCAGGGCGTCAGAGGCAAGACCCCGGCGGGGTGCAGCGGACCTTCTTTGCACCCTGCGACCCACCCCCAGGCCACCCACCCAGCACCCAGGAGGCATCCCATCTCTCGGTCCTCTGGCTGCTCCTGCTACTGCTCGTCGTCGTCGTCTGCCTACTGCACTCTCCTCCTCACCTCCTTCCTCCTCCCTCCCCCTCTCCCTCCCACCCTCCTTCGTCCTCCTCCTCCCTCTCTCCTCCTCTCTCTCACTCACTCACTCTCATCCTCATCCTCATCCAACGACAAGTGGTTAGATACAGAGAACGGCAGGTCCCTTCTCGTCTCTCCCCCCGTCTCCATTCCATTCCTCTCCCATAACTCTTGTCAAGTGTTCATAGACACCCCCGCCAACCACTCGCCACGCAGCTTGACGCCGCACGCGCAGACGACAAACGGCAACACCTCCCCCTCCCCCCTCCCCTCCCACATCGACTCTGGAGTCACGACCGCGCATCACCCCACCACCACCACCACCACCTTCCCCCTCATCTTGCGCGACACTCATCATCACGCGTCTGCTATCAGTTCAGTAGCACGCTAGCATCCCACCCCGGCATTCATCCTCATCGTCCATCACAGCCGACTCGCACCCCTCCGGTCACATCGGGTTGAAAGGTGAGTCAGGCTTTATGGGGTATTGGGTGCTCGCTGCGAGCGGAGCGACCGACAAGGGTTATGTGGGCCCACTTCCTCGTGTCGTCGGTGGCGCTGCTCTCGCTCTCATGTCACTCCTCGCACCACCCCCTCCCCTGCCGCAACATGTGTGGAGGCAAACGTCGCCCCGTGCACACTGCTGTTTGGGGGCGGGAGGCAAGGGCAGGACGCGCAGTCACTGTACAGCATCGCGTGTGGTTTGCTCGCGCAGGACTGCATGCTCACACACCAGTTTGATGCTCTTGGCTTGCACTCCTCAGTGGTGGTGAGTACACGCTGCACGCGCACATTTGCGCCCAACCCCCTCCTCCCTCCCCACTCCCCCCTCCCCCCTCCCTCGAGTGTCGCGAAGCATAGAGTCGCGTCTGCACCGTCACCCTCATTCCATCTTTCCATCTTCTCTTCTACACACATGCTGATGCGCCCTATCTAGACTTTCAACGCATC
>JAMALN010000776.1:0-32744 GCA_023630115.1 Cutaneotrichosporon sp. PK4640 | reverse complement strand
CCCATGCGCTGGGCGTCGGCGGGGGCGTGGGAGGGGTGCCAGCCACCGGCGGCGGGGACGGGGGCTGGGGTCAGCAAAGGCGGAGGAGTAGCCCACTGTGGGTCTGTTTCTCGGACATGTTAAAGAGCGTGGGTGAGGGCGCGGGAGAGTGGAAAGAGCGAGAGCGAGAGGTGTGAGAGATGTGTGAGAGACGCATGCCCAGTCCATTCGCGCGTCTATATGATGCCCGCGACGCGTTCAGTCAAGCCGGACGGCGCGGAGTGGGTGCGTTTGTGAAACGTGTGGTGACACAGCCTTAACAGGCACAAGCACCTTGGATGACGTGAGGCACTGCCGCCATAGGCGGATTGCCGCCACCCCCTGCCAACACCGCAAAATGACATCGGATGCATAATCTGGGCCGAGAGAACGCCCGGCCGGATCGTGCGGAAGCCGCGATGCCCGGAGTCTAGGCCACTGCAATGCGGAACACGCGGGGGAGGCGCGTGCACAGATGTGCATCGTCCCGCTGGCGAGGCTGCACTGCTAGCCCACCCGTCTTCCATTCACCGCCGGCGCTAGCACCCACCCCACGCCTCCTCAATCACATAGTTGCAGTGCATGCAGGTGCGCTTCTGGTCGAAGGCGACACTGGAGTCAGACCATCCTTCCACCTTGACTCACGCAACGCACCCAATGGGGAAGAAGCAGACCCCGAGTACAATGCCCCAGGTTCCCGGACGCGACTTGGGCGTGTGCGCACCGCCTGTGACGGGGCAAATTAGGGCGCTCACCTGCCCTTGGGACACCCTGGTCGTCTGCGGCGAGAGGGGGGGCTGCATTGCAACGTACACTGGCTGGGCCTGGTACATTGGATTGGAGTATCCTGCCTGGCCGTCGGCTGGGTAATGGCCGGGCTGGCCGCACCCGTACCCCGGCATCCCCTGCGGCGGCATGGGCTGGACGTACATCGGGGGTGTGCCGTAGGGGGTGTACGCGGGCGCATGGGAGCCGACAGGGGCGGCGAAACCGGCGCCCACCCCAACGCTGTACTCGGTGGTCTGCTGTACGGTCTGCTCTGGTGGGGCGTCCTGGTCGGGATCCATGTCGAGTCTACGTGGGGAGAGTCTACACCGGCCCCGTCTATAAGCTGGGTGCGCCGCTTGCGCGAGGAGCTCTGTACACATCAGACCGTCGGCCGTCGAGCTGAGCTCAGCAACTAAGCCGATTGGCACTGCCCAGAAGCTTAATCCCAGCACGCTTATTCGAGACCCTGCCCTCCGCCAGCGGAGAAAGGCTTCAGAGCAGAGCGGCCTTCTGAGTCGGATGCATATTTCTGGAACACCTCAGGAGCCTGTCGTGCTGCGGACGTCATGTACCGGGTCCAAGAACTGTCTGTCTCTTGCCCACTGCCACTTTGTCCAGCCCCTTCGCGCTGCGGGCTGCCAAGGTGCTCTTCCGCACCGCCACGCGGCGTGCCCCGCTCCCATCTGCTTCTCTACGCAAGCCCTCGTGACCGTATTCATCTCTCGCCTGAGATTCGCCACGCAGCAACGACCAGCCGCTGTTCAAACGTTGGGTTCTAGAGACACTTGCCGCCGACGCAGTTTGTTCCCACGGCGCACTGCCATCAGCTCCCCATCCTCTCCCACTCGCCTTGAGATCGCACCTACCGCAGTGGCGGTTGTCGTTCTGCGTGTTGATGCAGTCTGCCGCAGAGCTCCTGGCACGGACAGCCGTTGTTGGCCTCGCACGCGCCGTCGACGCAGTTGGAGCCTGGATAGCACTGCCACCAGCGGGGACAGCGACGATTCTCACGCTGGTCCCGCAGCTGCAGCAGTTCTTGTTATCGTTCGCCATGTTCACGGACGAGTGCTTGTGGCGCCAAATAGACCTTTAACGGCGGAACTTGTGTTGACCGGGATGGGTCCTCTTCAACAGGCAACTTGGCGGAGTGGTTAACGCGATTGACTCGAAATCAATTTCCTTCGGGAGCGCATGTTCGAATCATGCAGTTGTCGGTTCTAATAACTCTTTTGCTGGGGGTAGATGGGGAAGTACCTGACTGGGGCGTGCAGCAGTGAGGGGCCTTCGGTTGGGTCAAGTTCAAAGTCGCCTCTCATGCTTTCGGTCCTACTACGGCAGCACAGTGGTTGAGTGGCGAGCACGCTCCACGCATGCCGCGCAGGCTAGGGGCGAGGGCCGAGGGAGCGAAGAAGATTCTGTCAAGTTCAAGGTTGGTTGCCGAGATAACCGGGCAGACTTCCAAAAGATTGTCTCACTTGTGCCCCTTATCTCTTCCAGTCTTCCATGTCTTCTCTCCACTCATTCAAAGAACAACCACTCATCCCAGACACGACGGCTGACTCTTTGTGGTCCTCGAGCCCCACCAGACGCCTGGCCCCATCGCACTCGCCCCGCCAGTGCACCCCCAGGTGGCCCGAGCGGCGCCACCAAGCCTCCACCCTGGGCTGTCCTCCTGCATCGACCGTTCGCGCGTCACCTCCCCCTCATCCCACGCCACGCTCGAACCGGTGCACCCAATGAAGTAAAAGAGCTGCGCCGACTGGGGTTCGAACCCAGGATTGCTCTCGCAACTGGATCTCAAGATCAAGGTCAACTTAAGGCCAGCACCTTTACCACTCGGTCATCGGCGCGCTGTCTGCTCAACCTCTCAACACTTCGCACCAGGACACCCGTACACTCAGCAGCACTGTGCCCACCATGCCACGCGAGGGTCACTCCCCCACGCGCTAAGGGATATCCGGATGCCTCGGCTGAAACCACATGCCCCCGCCACCCCCGCATCCCTGCACCCCCGCATCCCCGCACCCACACCCCGCCCTTCCCCGCCACTCGGACCGCCGCAAAATCAGTGACATTTCCACACCACCCATTGTCCCGTTCGACCATCACTCATCTGGTCCGCCAGCACAAAGGAGCCATGGACCTCCTCCCACATCTCACGCCCACCAAGCTAGCAATGGTACGCGCCGCCCAAGCCAGCTGACACCAGCGCACCGAGTCTGAACCCAGCCCCCGACCGCCCTTCGGGTGGGTGACCGCACGTCGTGTCCCACACCCCAAGATGACAGAGGACCACCCCTACCGCGCCGCCTTCGGCATGCTCTTCCCCCCACCCCCACCCCCGCCCCCACCCCGCGGCCGGGGGAACGAGCCCCTCCCCGACCCCCAGGTGCGGCACTACCTGGGCCCGATATACGACGTGCTCTTCCGCGACCTCGAGGAGGAGCAGACACAAGGTCGGGCTGCGCATCCCACCCCGCCGCGATCGCACCTCATGCGCAGTCGGACAACGAGCCACAGCCGCCCACGGCAGCCGGGGCTGTACCATTCGCCCCCGCAGCCCCGCCCCCAGCGGCTCCATCGGCCGCCCGCACTCAACCTCGCGACCGTCGCACCAGGCCCGGGGCCAGCGGTCCACACAGCGCCACTACCCCCTCCACCGTTTCCGCTGCCAAACTTCCCCTTCCCCTTCGCACCACCCCACCTCCTCCCGCACGCTGCACCCATGGCCGGGCGACGGCTGTACGCGCCCTTCCCGGCGTCATCGGTCGAGGGCGCCTTCCCACGCCACATGGACCCGCGCATACCCTCCGGGCCGCTGGAACGGCCCGACTACCGTTTCCACGACCTCCGCCTCGCGCGCTTCTCGCATCAGAACCATCCGAACCAGAACCAGAATCAGAGCCAGAACCAGAGCCAGATCCAGATCCAGATCCAGAACCGCCTGCCCGTCCGCATGACCGCCGCCCGTTGACCGCTGTTGTACTCTACTTGTGCATGAACCCGTCCGATTACAGCTTGGCCTGCGCCTTCTGCGCCTCCGCCATGCGCTTCAGGCCGCGCGACCACGCCGGACGCGCGCGCATCGCGTCGAGCCACTTCTTGCTCGCGGGCCCGACCTTGAACTCGCCGGCGCGCATGCCGTACACGAGCGTGTTGAGGGGGTAGGACATCATGAACTGGCGTCAGCTCCGGTATGGGGTTCCTCACGTCGCCCTCGCCGATCTTGTCGTTGCCCGAGAAGTACGTGTTCTTGGAGAGGAAGTCCTCGATCACGTCGAGCTGTGCCTGGACGTTGCGGGTGACCCAGTTGTCGTTAAAGAGCTTGTAAAGCGCGTGCGCGCCCTCCGCCCCCTCCTTCGAGAGGCGCTTGTTCATCGCGCCGTCCATCATGCCCAGCACGCGCGAGGGCTGGAGGTGGAGCATCATCGTGCCCTCGCTGAAGTGGCTCCAAAAGTAGGAGTCGTTGCTGGGCGTGCTCTCGATGCCCGCGGCCGGGTGCGCGCCGAGGAGGTTGTGGATGATTGAGCCGGTCTCGGACGCAATGCGCCCGTCGATCTCCACCACCGGCGACTGCGGTTAGTCGGCCCGGCGTCGGGGCGCACCTTGCCAAGCTTGGTGACATCCTTGAGAGACTGAGGGATGCCGCCCTTGCCCGGGAAGTGGCAGCGCGTGTCGTACTCGATACCCAGCTCCTCGAGCACCCAGAAGAGGCGGTCGACGCGCGTGCCAGGCAGCGTGAGGAAGTGGACGGTGATCTTGGGGGCCATGTTGGATGGAGCAGTCGTAAGAGAGTTGGAACCGAGATGAAGCGAGTTGATCGAAGTTGGGTGGACGTGGTGGTAGGCTCCGGTTACGGGAAGGCCGGTGGGGCACCGGGCATCGGCGCTTGCCGACGATACGCCGATCAATAGTTGCCGCGATCAACAATCTCTCTTCAGCACGTTTGCGTGTCGAGGACGGTGTGCGGCAAGGGTAGTACGAGCAGTGGAGGTCCACTCTCCGCACCTCAACACGGAGCTAAATCAGCCTGATATCGACGGGTGGCGGACTGTCGATCCTCCGCATGGAACGAGGTGTGCGGTGTTTTGTCCGCCCACCCAGTGCCAAGGACCGACCACGTGAGGATAGCCCGACGTCATGACATCGGTCCCGCCAACTCGCCACCTACCATTCCGAACTGTCTGCTTCAACTTCCACACCGCTTACACCACCATGTATATCCCATCCTGGGCAACCCGCGTGCTTGCGCTCCTCAACAACCTCTCGGGGCCGTCCGACTCCGACCTTGCGCCACAGCGCACCTGGCATCTCCTCGGCGAGGACGGCGACGGCAAGACCTGCTACCTCTCAGTCGACAAGGTCGAGGTGGGCGCCAAGGCCAAGCTGTGAGTGGGCTCGAGGTTCATTCACCCCTGTGCGGGTGGGAACGGGCTGTTGGTGGTGATTCACACGACTGACAGCAGGGAGGTGGTCGATGGCGACTCGCCGCCTGGCGACCAGGGCGTGTGGGCCGTGCAGCCCGTGAGCGGCGCGTGGCTCTGGAAGCTCTTCGTGCCCGACACTAACCTCTGCCTGCGTACCCATCTTGGTGAGTCTGGAGGAGGGTGGTGACTGACGAAAGCGACTGAGAGCGGGCGGGTACGCACGGTCGAGCTCGCCGAGTGTGACCGCAACCTGCCGGGCGCCGCGGATACGTGGGAGCTCGACTGGCTCGACCACAAGCGCACGCACGCGAGCTTCATCCTGCTCGATGACACGCGGTTCCGCCTCAGCTTCAACGACCACACGATCGGCGCGGTGCGGAAAGTCAAGGGGTGGGAGAACCAGTTTGAGGTGCGCAAGGCGGTATGGGAAGATCTCGACTAGGTGGTGGGAGCGACAGATCGGACATCGAGTCTGGGCCAGAAGGGCGCAGGCACAGTGTACAGAGATGTACATGCCGCTCCGATCGTTGAAGCGGGTAGAAGCGCCCGCGAGCAGTACTCCCACTTCCACATGCATTGCCACAACTAGTGTCCGTTCAGTGTCCTTTGCACCGCTAGTGAGGGGCTACGAGATCGAGAAGAGCTGGTTGGGGTTGTGCTTGTAGCAGTTCCACATCTGGAGCTCGTTGCCCGGGGCGAGGCTGCCGTCGCGGAGGTCGAGGCAAAAGTCGCCGAGCGCCTTCTCCTTGACCGAGAAGACGTTGCGCTTGAACTCGAACGTCTGGCCCGCCTCACGGCCGAGCTCGCCACAGGGGTAGAGCTTGGCGCGCTCGCCGTTGGCCGGGTGCCATCCATACGGCGGGCGACGGTCTGATGTGAGCTCCCCCTTGTGGACTACTCACGCGTGCCGACGTCGACGCACCAGTCGGTGCCCGCAAGCTTGATGAACGTCGTGCCGCGGCGCACCTCTCAGTCCTGGGTGGCCGTGCCCGCGCAGTCGGTGCTGCCGTAAGCTCCGCTAGATCACAGCGTACAAAGTCACAGCCTTGCTGATGTAGACCTGCGAGAGGTCGCCGTTGGTACCCTCGACGTCGAGGCACTTGTGGCGGTTGTTGCGGCCTGGGTGGACGCGCGTCGCCGAAGCGGCGGTGGCGGCGGTCAGGAGGGTCCAGAAGAGCATGTCGGGGTGAGGGCAGGTGAGGAAGTGAGTCTGGAGAGTGGGGCGAGGTGAGGCCCACTCGTCGTCGCGCCGGTCAATTTATACGGCAGCAGCTCGTTCCTGATCCGACGGAATGCAGCTGGCGCAGTGGCATGCCCAGACGTTCAGCTGATCTGGTGTGAGGTCTGAGCGGTCCCGAATAGCATAAGGTTTGGAGGATAGTCGCTTCTGCGGTGCAACGGAGCCTTGAGCTGCACTGAGAAGCACGGGCGTAGCTGGGATCGGAATACACGTGCAGAGGACGACCACAGCCTCCAGGACTCTCCCGATCAAGGCGCTGTCCGCTCCATAGTTCCCGTGTCCGTATGCCCGCGCTGGCAGATCCGCTCAGGCGCCCTGCTTCGGCGCGGAACGTCATTCTCCTAGCTCCGAACGCGGAGCGCCACCATCCCTCCCGCCCTCGACAGAACCCTCGCAGTGCCCACCTGCCCTCACCGAGGCGATGCTTGAACAAGGGCGATTCAGTAATTTACGGTCACACGAGCAGTTCACCCTGCGGAATGCCGTTGCTTTTGCCGAGCGCGTGCGGAACGCGCACCTTGGCCCGACGAGTGTGCCGGCGCGCCTTGCAGAAACTAGGCTCGGAAGTCGGCAAATTCACGCCTGGTCGTGGCGGGACGAGCTGGCCAGTAAGGTGGCGCGGCGAGCGGCGTCGGAGTCGGCGACAGGTCTGGCTGTCAGTCAGGCAACTCACGGCTATCTTGGCGCGCATGGGTGGAAGGGCCCCGCTCGCTAGTCGCGCTTTTCGGCGTGTACTTCCCGCCGCCGGCTTTCAACCCTCAACCCCTGCCTCAACGCCGCTCCAGCAAAGAGCATGCATGCGGCTTCGCCACCCGCCACCACATCGTAACAAGATACGTGCCAGATTGCAGTCGAGTACCTTACACAACGATGATCTCGAGCGGCAACGAGCACCTCCCGGCCAACGTCGGCTTCAGTGGGTCGAGCCGCGGCACAACATCGCACGCTAATCGCAGTCGGCCTCGGGGCGATGGGCTTCTGGATGGCCGCCAACCTGCGCCACAAGCTCCCGCCCACAACGGTGCTGTACATCAACGACGTCGTGCAGGAGGCGGTGACCAGCTTCATGGGCCAGTTCTCGAACCTCGGTCCCGTCTTCCCAACCAAGAGCGCTGCGGACGTGGTCGCGAATTGCGTAAGTATCCTTCGGATCCGGCTAATCGCCAGGACGTGATCATCTCGATCGTGCCCGAGGGCAAGCACGTCGCGAGCATTTTCCGGACGGACCCCGGCGGCGCCCTCAGTATCCCCTGGCATGTGCGCGGCAAGCTCTTCATCGAGTGCAGCACGATCGATCTCGAGACGTCCAAGGCAGTTGCGGAGGCCGTGTCGGGGCTCGGGGGCACGTTTGTAGACGCGCCCGTGTCGGGCGGGCCGGCGGGCGCGCAGGCCGGCTCGCTCACGTTCATGATGGGCGTGGTGGAGGGGCATCCGCGCAAGGGCGAGATGGACGCGGTCATCAAGTTGATGGGCAAGAACCTGTTTGCGTGTGGCGGGCCAACGCTGGGCCTCGCGACCAAGGTCTGCAACAACTACATCTCGGGGACGATTGCGATCGCCACGAGCGAGGGGTTCAACCTCGCCATGCGCCTCGGCCTCGACCCCCGGACGTTCCAGAAGGTGCTGGGCGTCAGCACTGGCGGGAGCTGGGTCAACACCAACTGCAATGTCCGTTCCAGAGAGGGTGAGCTGACGACAGCCCGTGCCCGGCGTCGACCCCAAGGCGCCCGCGTCCAACGACTATGCTCCAGGCTTCAAGGTGCAGCTCATGCGCAAGGACTACAACCTCGCCGTCGAGGCCGCCCAGATGACCGGCGCCAATCTCTACCTTGGGCCGGCGGGGCTCGATGTGTACACGCGCGCCGCGGCGGACCCAAGCTGTGTCGATCTCGACTCGCGCGTCGTGTATCGCTACATTGGGGTTAATGAGCAGTGGGCGGGGCGCGACGCGAGCAAGATGTAGGCGAGTGTCACTGTCAGAAGATGTAAGCCAGCGCATACATGCATGAGATTGAGAGAGTGGTTTGAAGGCATGTATGTCGCTAGCTGCCCCACTCTTCATTGTACTGTGTACTGCCCCACTCTCTTCAATCTGGCTCACCGACGACCCGATCTCGCTCTGCCTAATCACCGCATCCGGGGGGGGGAGGTGTTGGCACACTCAGTACATTCCCCCGGCTCTTAACACGTCCGCAGCTCCGTGACTTACAGTGGCACACGCCGCTACCAAGGATAAGCTGGGTTTGTCACTTGTTAATGAAGCTTGAGAGGTCGAAAGTGGGCTCGAGTGGGACGGCGAAACCAAACCAATTCGAGGATGAGGCACAAATCAGCCGGATTAACCGTATGTTCGGCTGACCCGAGACCCCGCATTCTCCATTCCAATCCCCACTCTCTTTCCCATCACTCCATCTCTTATCACTCGACAAAGGTCGCAACAGCCGCGCCCCGCGCCAGGCAAGGCAGTCACCATGGCGTCGATCACCTACTCCCCCACCGGCGCTCTGCAGATCACCATCCCCCCCGCAGACTGCGGGTGCGGCCACGCCCACCCGTCAACAATGGGCGAGTGGGACGGTGTCATCCGCGCCGCGTCCAAATGGCTCTCGGACCATGCACCCGTGTGTCGCGGCTTCAGCGGCGTCGAGCCCTGGGCGTAAGCTAACGAGGTTGACGCGAGCTGACAGCAGGCGTGGTGACTCGCCCGTAACCCTCCTCGTCGCCCGCCGACCGAAGCTGGTGCCAGATGCTGGGCCGAGCGAGGAGAAGGGTGGGAAGCCGACGCGCTCGGCGTTTGGATGCGACGCGTGCAAGAAGCGCAAGATCAAGTGCGATCAGGGGCGGGTGAGTTTTCCCAACCTGCGCGTTAACTCACGCAGCCGGTGTGCAACAACTGCTGTGCAAGCTCGCGGAAACGCGCACGGCGGTGCGTCTATGCGTACGACTTCATCGTTCGCCCAAGGTGAGCTAACTGGTCTGAGTGTTAGCTGACACCAGCCAACCAGAAGACCCGGCATTGGAGGGCTTGAGGGCGGACAGCACACCAGGCCCGTCGTCGCGCAGCATGAGCATCGAGGCCTCGGAACCCTCTGCTCCTGCTCGATCACTGTTTCCCACAGATCTGGTGTTGAGGGCGCATGAACCGCCACCAGATCCTGTCCTTTATCCGGACCCATCTGACAGTATGCTCAATCGTTCGTGTCCAAACTGACGGCAGCCGCCCAGCTAGGCCCACGCACCGTTGACGCCGATGCCCTGTCCGCCCTGGTGGACACTCACGGCCTGACATGGTTCATGAACGCCGCCGAGATCGTCGAGAAGCAGGTCCTTGCCTCGAACCAGCGCCGCGCCTTCACGGAATACCGCCACGCCGTCCTCGAGCGCTGCTGGAAGGCCTACATCAACTACAACGGCAAGCTGCCCCTCGAGCTCCCTTCCACACCAGCCGACACGCCCGGCCAACTAGCGAGTGCGATGAGCTCCATGCTCGCGCTCCCGGGGCTAGACAGCCTGTCCTCTCCCTCGGCCGAGGCGGTGACTCCCGAGCAGCTCGCCGACCTGACCCAAGCTGCGCTCCTGTATGCGTTTGTGTGCGTCGGCGCGACGCACTACGCGTACTGGGCCGGCAAGCGAGGCGAGCCCTCGGAAGATCATGTGCGCGGCGGCGCAGCACTGATCCAGCTAAGCATGAACGCTCTCCTCCAGGTCCTTAGGTTGCAGGAGGCGCGCACCGCGCGCGATGAGGAGTGGGAGGAGGAAATCAACGCCAAGCTCCTTCTCGCGTTCTCGCTCGCCGTGACGTACCGAGTGTGTGCCATCGATCCACACGGCCCCGCCACGCTGCGGTTAGAGTGCGAGTGGATCATGCGCCGCGGGGGCCCCGCCGCGATGATCCGCGACGCGGTGCTCACCCCGGCGCAGATGGAGCTCATCCCAGCAGTACTAAACGACGCCATCTGTGAGTCCCTCAGCTCCTTCGCCCTTACCCTGAGCTGACGCCAGACGCCCTCCAGCGCGGTGAGCCGAGCTTCCTCCCCCCGGACGCGACGTGGCTCGATGGTGTCCCCGTCGCACAGCGCCTCGTCCCCGAGGCTTATGGCTTCTCCCTCGAGATGGCCAAGTTCATCATCGAAACCGTCGCGGTCCTCTACGGCCCCTGCGCCCACCGCGCCGACCGACTAGCGGGTCTGCACCGCACGCTCTCCACCGCCCTGGTGGACATCTACGCCTCGGCGCACCCGGCGCGCGTACAGGCCGGCGACATGCTGTACCGCCAGGCCCTCATCTGCCTGGTCTGCCTCGATGGCCTGGGCATGCCCGAGGACGACCCGCAGCTCGTGGCCGCGAGCGACGCCATCCTCGAGCTGTTCGCCGAGGTCGTGTACGGCGACATCTACACCGTGCGCTGGGCGTTCCCCCTCCTGGTGGGCGCAGCACTCGCGCGCCAGCTGAGCGAGGAGGAGCGTGAGAGCGGCGAGCGCGACCGCCGCGCCGAGGTCGGGCGCATCTTCGACGCCATGGCAGACACGTGTGGGCTCGCGGACATCGAGGCTGCGCGCGCCCTCACTGAGCAAGTGTGGGAGCGGCGGGACAAGGGGCTGCCGTGGCGCTGGAGGGACACTATGCGCGCCATGGGCGTCGAGCTCTTCTTCGTGTAGGTGGGCACGGGGCGCTTCCCGACTTCTCGCGAAGGCTTTCCATCCGCACTGGGCCTCGCGACACGGACAATCGCTTGCAAGTGCGGCCGGGCTAGACGCTTGCGGCTCCGACATCGAGCGCGCCGTTCTGTGAAACCATTGCGCATCGCGCAGGCCTGCGAACCGCGCGCGGACGAGCGCTACCCCTCTACGCCCGCGAGAGGGGGCTTCTTCGCACCGCCACCCGAGGCGCCTCGCGTCCTCCGACGCGCCTCGCGTCCTCCGAGGGACCGACCTGGTTATCGCGGAGGTCAGAGGGCACGGCCAGCCATTCTCCGTGCTGGGGTACTACAGACGGCCACCACCTCACTGCAGCCACAGTACACTTGATTCTTGTACGGTCACCCAAGTTACAACGCGGACGTGGTGACCCCGAACGGGATATACCGGCTCACAAGGGTGAGCTGGGATGACAGCGAGGCGGTTGACGTCTTCCCCATACCCCTGCTCCTTGTGGCCGGACACCCGGTTCAGGTGACAGGTCAAGATGTCAGTAGCGTCTCTGTTGCTGGCCACGGGCCGGTCAGCATACATCTCCAGGTTTGGATAGGTAGGCCGTTTCGACGACGCTTCTCCGACATTAATTGCTGGCCGCGCCATCCCATCTCGGGCCGTGGCTCCGAAGCCTTGACGGCTGCCTCCTCTCTATAGCTATAGATATGTATCTATCTTGTAGGCCTCCATAGTATCTTAACCCATCTCAAGAATCGCTCTCTCACGCTACCCAAGAGCCTCTTCTGCCGGTCTCGAGCATCCCTGCATCGGTGAGGGCCCCGTCTACGACACCGGTCGCACGGCGGCTTCCTGCACCCATGTACACCGTGTATCGCATCGATTGCGAGGTGCGTGAGTGTGCATCGTCAAGAGCGTCGCCCCGAGCGCCTCGTCTCCGATCTCGGGCACTACTGCTGGTATGCATGGTAGCAGTGTGCCGAGCCCGAGGCTCAACCGACCTCATCAGGGAATGTGCGGAAGTGTGCGCAGCGATCATGGATCAAGTCCGGATGTAAGCGGGCCTTGGACACTTGATACAGCAGTGCTGGCAAGTTGCATCTGTACATTACACCTCCTCATCAACAACACCACCCCGCCCAGCACCGGACTCGCCCTCGCCATGCATCCCCGCGTCTGGGGTGCGCGGGCCCCCGGATGACGTCGGAGAGGGCCGATTCCTTGGCTTGCGCTCGGACGCAAACCCAGCCAGTCGGCGTCCGCGCAACACACCCTCGCCATTGTCATCTCCCACTCGCACACACACCTCTCGCGCTCGCCCGGCCGTCCGACTCGCACGGCCTCGACGCGCCGCCCACCTCCTCGCATCCTCCATCAGGCAGTTTCCCGGCCTGCCTCCTCCCATCCCCCAACCGATGTTTCCGGCCTCCTTCGTCGAGCGCCCCCCAGACTGCACCCTCTACCCCGCGCCGGGGGAGCGGACGCGCGCGCCCCCGGCCGCATGGCCGCACCCCGCGTCCCCGGACATGACTGTGTGCAGCGCCTCCCCGCCGGCGTTTGCGACGCGGTGCTGCGAAGTCTTCGGCGGCAACCTCACCACGGTGTGCGGGTGGCCCATGTGCCTCGCGGACGTGCGGTGGGAGATGTGGAACGCGTGCATGCGCCTCGCGGACGAGGCGGACAGCCGCAACAACTGGGGCTGGGCGGCGCAGTGCGACGCGCTCGACAGCGCCGCTTCACCACGGGCCGGGTGGAAGGCCGGCGTGGGGCTGCTCGTGCTCTGGGCTGGGTGGCTGTGCGTGGGATAGCGCTGGGCCGGCGCGATGATAGACATAGATTTGTGAGTACGCGGGAGGCGACGCTGACGCCAGGCATGGCATGTATTGGGTCTTTGGGACATTCCGGCATGACGCGAAGAACGCGGGTGGTAATCTCTGCCGACGTTGATCCGAGATGACCCGCTGCTTCTGAGCCGTGCGTTACACTATGCTGGGCGCACTCGTCTGGAGAGCGTGAGAAGGCAGCGGCGCGGGGGGACAGATCAGTGCTTCCGCTGCTTCTGCTTCTCACGTCTCACTGTTCGCCGCCAGCCAGCGCACAAAACACCCCTTCCCATGCCCCCGCCCCCCCAACGGTGCTCTCCACCGCCACCGCCGCATTGACCAACACGACGCTCGCGCTCGCCCCCACCACCCACCCCGACCTCCTGTGCCCGGCGTGGCGCGCCTCGAACCCCTGGGGCCTCCCGGCGGACTACGCCATCGCCACGACCACGTCTCCGTGGGACACCGTGCGGGCGCGCTAACCCCAGCGCAGGCGGTGAGCCACCCGCGGACCACGAGGCGGCCCTGCAGCACATCCTCACTCACCACCGGCGCTACACCGCGGCGGCGCCCGGCCGCTGGCTCCTCCTCGGGCTCGAGGGTTACATGCTCCTCTCTATGATTGCGATACAGTGTATAATGTAGATTGCCGCTGCGAGGCTGGTCGTGGTGTGGGCTGTCGGCTCAGGCGGCGTTCGGCGTCTGAAGCAGCCTCAGTACGCCCTCGGCGGTGCTGAGCAGCTGGCAGCGCCGCAGCGCCTCAGTAAACGCGTCACACCCAGATGTATATCCCAGGGTGCTGCACTGCTGACATGCGTGTATGAGACGTTGCTGGGGTCGCAAACGCTGGGGATGTGTCTCGGAGGATGAGGATAGCGTTGGTGGAATGTGTTTCGGCCCGGTAGATTTAGTTGCCGGGCACTCGGCATCGACCGACCGGGGCCGGGCCTACCTCTCTCTCCTCTCCGTCAGCAACACGCCTGCCCACATCTCCTCTTAAACAACCTCTCACACTCCTTGTGCCCTCCTCCAGACCCTCTACCCCGCACACCCCCACCACCATGCCCCAGTTCGCCAAGCCGCCCCCCAAGATCGAGGACGACGTCGTCCAGCTCGAGTTCCCCGCCGAGCACATCCTGTCCATCAAGATGAACCGCCCCAAGGCGTTCAACGCGATGAACAATGCGCTCAACAACGCCCTCGAGGACGTGTTCAACTGGTTCGAGAGCGAGCCGACCCTCTGGGTCGCCATCCTGGGCAGCACGAACCCCAAGGCCTGGTGCGCCGGCATGGACCTCAAGCAGGTGGTGAGTGCAGTCTGGCCGGGCTCACCCAGAACCTCGGCGGCAAGGCCAACTGGACGCGCAACGGCTTCGGCGGCATGACGCAGCGCTTTACGCGCAAGCCCCTCATCGGCGCGATCCGGGGGTACGCGCTCGGCGGCGGCTCCGAGATGGTCATGAACCTCGACATTGCTGTCGCGGGCGAGGGCGCGATCCTCGGCTTCCCGGAGGTCAAGCGCGGCGTCGTGATCCTCGCCGGCGGCCTCGAGCGCTTCGTCAAGCTGGTCGGGCACCAGCGGGGTGAGTGGTGCTAAGTGCCGGCACCCCCTATGATCCTGACCCCAGCGTGCGAGCTCGCGCTCACCGGCCGCAACATCTCGCCGCAGGAGGCCCAGTCGCTCGGGATGATCAACTACGTCGTCCCGGACGCCCAGGTCGACGCCAAGGCCCTCGAGATCGCCAAGACCATTGCGTCCAACTCGCCCGACTCGGTCATGGCGACGCTGTACGGTGAGTCGGGGGAGGTGCTGGACGGAGTCTGGAAGGGGAGGCCGCTGACACCAGGTATCCGCGTCACGGACGAGGCGGGCTCCGCGCGCGCCGCCCACCGCCTCTTTGTCGACAGCGCGGCGATCAAGCAGGTCAACGAGGGCGAGAACACCAAGATTGGTGTCAAGGCGTTCGCGGAGAAGAAGCAGCCCAAGTGGGTGCCGTCCAAGCTCTAGGTGGCTAGTCGGCCTGCTGGGAGACGTAGGCAGTAGACATGTATGCAGGAATCTGAAGCAGCTCGTCTTTCTCTCAAACACTACATGTGTGTCTGTGGCCAGCTTTCATGCTGTCCGTGCTGACCAGGTTAAGTTACGACTCCTCCAGAGTAGGGCCGGAGCCGGGGCCGGAAGCCGGAGTCACATGCGGGGCCCAACCCCACCCATCGCCACCGCCCACATCGCGCCGCACTACCTGCACATCTCTTCATCGTTCATCTCCCCCTCTCCCCACCATCCTGTCCTTGCCCCTCGCCATGGCGCTCGACCACACAGCCTACCCCCACATTCTCCAGCGCGTCCTCTCCCTCTCCCCGTGGTCCTCCAAGCTCCGCCTGCGCGCCCTCTCCCGGTCCATCCGTGACGCGCTCGACGCCGAGCTATTTCACCACATAGTCCTCTCAGGAAGAGCAGGGCTCGTCAAGCACTCAGGCCCCGGCAACCGGCCCCTCCCACCACGCGACCCCCGCAGACTCTCCCACGTCCGCATACTAGACTGGGGCATCCCCCTCCCACACCCCGCCATCAGCCTCGAAGACCCCGAGGAAGCCGACTACCGCCGCGCGACCCTCCTGTCCCACCTGCGCCCGCTCCTCCGCCTCCGCCCGCACATCGTGAGGGCCGACGACGCGCAGCTCGTCCCCGTCCCCGCCCCCCACTACATCGTGTTCAACAACTACGTCGCGCAGGGCGACGGCGCCGGCCCCTGGCTGCACTGGGGCGAGGGCCTGCTCCTCCTCCCCCCCGGCGTGCAGAAGCTTACCCTCCACACCCGCTTCGACCCCCGCCACCCCGCGCTGGCAGGCAGCACGTGGGACCTCGCCGCCGTCGCGGACTACCCACTGGAAGAACTCGTCGTCCTCCCCCGCCCGGCGGAGGACGAGCCCCGCACTCGCGCAATCCTGCACCAGCGCACACCCACCCTCGGGTTCCTGGACGACCTGCTGGCCTGGGGGCTCCACCTCGCCTCCAGGGGGACGCGGGTGACCTTCGTCGGGCTGGACAGCCTCCCGCCTAGTGTGCTGCTGCTGCGGGACGACGTGGGGGATGACGAGCGCGAGGACCACATCGTCGCTGGGCTCGCCGCGCTCGGAAATCAGGGGGAGATCCGGCGCATCTCCTGGGCAGAGTACAAGGCTGAGACGACGGTCGAGGAGTACGCCCTCGCGCTCGTGCGACCTCGGTTCGTGTCCGGCAAGAGCTGGCACGATGGCCACCTCGACATCTACCCGCCCCGCGAGAACCATCTTGACTGGCTCAAAGCGGCTGAGGCGCCGCCCCCACTCTCACCGCGCCTGTCTCCCCTCGATGGCGACTAGTCAATGGCAGGCACCAAGTGGTGACCTCGAGTCTCTTGCGGCCCCCTGGCCTATGAGCACCCCTCCAGCGCCAGCACTCTCTCAACTATCGATCAGCAGCCGGAGAAGCCTCTCTTCCTCGCCGGTCGCCGCGCGCGCGCGGCCTCTGAACAGCTCGGCGGCACTCCACCATCGGCCGCTTAGCTCAGCTGGTTAGAGCATTGTACTAATACGCAGCGCGTATCAGTAATGCAAAGGTCGGCAGTTCGATCCTGTCAGTGGTCAGCGCGTCAAGCGTACTCCTTTTGGAGGTCGAGGGGGCGTTTCAGCTTCCTTGAGAGTTGGAGATGAGAGGCAGTGAAGAGGAGTGTCGCGAGGAATTGTGGGACGGGCAACGCAGGCACACCATGGCCTTTCTCGCTTCTGAGGAGTGACCCGGGGCCTCTCGTCACGGCGACCCCGTGTATCTTGCATGCATGTGCAGGGCAGGTATACTTGCACTCCTTTTGTCGCCGCGAGCGCGAGACTCGACGTCTGCCAGCTGACAACATGTCGTGGGACGTATCCTCGACTTCTAGAAGCCCGATTACATTCCTCGGTCCGTTCACGCCGGATCGGCGCTTTCCCCGGTGGTCACCTCCGTCAGCCTCGTGTTGACTGCCTCACGCAGCGACATACATCAACCCCGC
The DNA here is from genome assembly GCA_023630115.1 of Cutaneotrichosporon sp. PK4640. Lineage (NCBI taxonomy): Eukaryota > Fungi > Basidiomycota > Tremellomycetes > Trichosporonales > Trichosporonaceae > Cutaneotrichosporon > Cutaneotrichosporon sp. PK4640. The sequence continues at coordinate 15,785 of JAMALN010000776.1, read as the reverse complement.
CCCTGTTCTAGACAAGCTAGACCCCCCACCCCACACACATGGCAGACCCGCGGTACAACGCCCGCTTCGCGCCGTCCCAGTGGTGGCGCGACGCCCGCTTCGGCATGTTCATCCACTGGGGCGCGTACGCCGTCCCCGCGCGCGGCGAATGGGTGCGCTCGATCGAGCGCATCTCGCTGGAGGACTACCAAGTCTATATCGACGCCTGGGACCCGCACCCCGACATGGACGCGTGGGCGGACCTCGCCGCCCGCGCGGGCATGAAGTACGCGGTGCTCACGGCCAAGCACCACGACGGGTACGCGCTCTTCGCCTCGGCCCACTCCTCGTACACGACGGCAGCCAAGCTCGGGCGCGACTTTGTCGCCGAGTTCCTGGCCGCCTTCCGCAGGCGCGGCATCCGCGTCGGGCTCTACTTCTCCGTGATCGACTGGGCGCGCCCCGACTTCCCGCACTACGCCGACCGGCACCACCCGATGCGCGGCGACGCGCGCTTCCAGCACCACGTGCCGGACATGGGGACGTACCGCGCGTTCATGCACGGCCAGGTGCGCGAGCTGTGCACGAACTACGGGGCGCTCGACATCATGTGGTTCGACTTCAGCTACCCCGGCATGCGGGGCGCCGAGTGGGGCGCGGATGCGCTGTGCGCCATGGTGCGCGGCCTGCAGCCGGGGATCATCACGGACAACCGCCTCGAGGGCAGCGGCGAGCGGCACGGCTCCATCGTGACCCCCACCCCCTCGGGGCACTGCGGCGACTTCGTGTCCCCCGAGCTCCTCATCCCCCCCACGGGCCCGCTGTGCGACGACGGCTCCCCCGTGCCCTGGGAGAGCTGCGTCACCCTCAACAACCACTGGGGGTACTACGCCGGCGACGAGGCGTGGAAGTCGGGCAAGTTCGTCGTGCGCAAGCTCGTGGAGGCGGCGGCGAAGGACGGCAACCTCCTCCTCAACGTCGGGCTGGACGCGGACGGGCGCATCCCGCCCGGATGCGTGCACACGCTCAGCGACGTCGGGCGGTGGATGGACAAGAACGGGGAGAGCGTGTACGCCTGCGGGAAGGCCATGGCCAAGCCCGAGTGGGGGTGGTATACGCGCAAAACTGACGGCGGCGCGCTCTTCGCCCACATCTTCGACCAGCCCCTCGGTCCGCTGCCCCTGTTCGGCGTGCGGGGCGAGGACGTGGGCGCCGCCAAGCTCCTCGCTTCGGGGGAGCCGCGGGCGCTCACGAAGAAGTGGATCACGGAGGCGTACCCCGACACAACGTTCTTGCAGGTCGGCGAGCACCCGTTCTTCACGCTGCCGCTGCCGGACGATGTCGACACGGTGATGCAGATCGAGCTGAGGGACGGTACCTAGGCTGTATGCATATCCGAGCTGGTCGGTCCCGGACGCCACTTTGTGTGCTTTCGAGACAAACAAGAATCGAGTCAGACTTATGAGAACCATTGTTAATAGTCTTGGATCTCGTCAACATCACATCCCCGGCTCACCATGGCCAACGACCCAGATACGCCCGGCAAGGTCGTCGTCCTCAGCGGCTTCCCCGGGACGGGCAAGCTGTCCATCCTCCAACGCGTCCAGAGCATCCTCGGCGAGCACACCATCCTCCTCGACAGCCGCCTCCTCGTCGACCCCGTGCAGGCCATGCTCCCCGGCCGGAGGGCGGCGCACCACGCGCTCCGGCGCGCGGTCCACGCGCCAATCTTCGCGTCGCTCAACGCCACCGTCCGCGGCGGCGGGCACGTGCTCCTGACCGCGCGCCTCGCCTCAACCGACCTGGACGCGGCCGTCGCGGCGGAGCACCTCGGCCTCGTGGAGGGCGCGTCGGCGACGCTGTTCTGGGTCAACGCCGTGTGCGCGTGGGATGCTCTCGAGCAGCGCGTGCAGAGCGCCGCGCGGCGCGAGGGCGGGAAGACGAAACTCACCCAACCGGGCGTCCTCCACACCCTCGTCGCCACCCACACGCTGCACGCGCCTCCGAATATGGGCAACGTCGTGTCCGCCGAGCTTGACGTCAGCGGCGACCTGGAGACGAGCGCGCGCCGCCTCATGGAGATTATAGGCCTCGCTTAGTCGTAAATTGTCATATATGGCCGTGAGGGGAATCCCGGCCAAACCCATATAAATCTAGCAGACCGACGCGACGTCGATGCTGGTCGCGCCCTCGGCGCGCACCGCCACGCCCTTCTCCGTCACGACGGCCGAGATGAGCTCGGCGGGCGTGACGTCAAACGAGGGGTTGTACACCTGGTTCCACGCGCTGTCGTCGGCGCCCACGCCCTCGGGCGTGATGCGCACCACACTAAGCTCGCCCGTCTCGAGGTTCTTGCCGCGCACGAGCGTGGCCTCGACGGGCGGGCGCTGCTCGATGTGGATCTCGGCGCCGGTGCCCAGGCTCAGGTCCACGGTCGTCACGGGGGCGACGACGACGAACGGCACGTTGTGGCGCGCGGCAAGCACCGCCGCCTGGTATGTCCCGATCTTGTTGGCCGTGTCGCCGTTGCGGACGATGCGGTCCGCGCCGACCACTACGCCGTCAATGTCCTGGCGCTGCATGAGCGACCCGAGCATCGTGTCGCAGATCATGCACGCCGGCACCTGGAGGGTCGTCAGCTCGAGCGACGTCAGCCGCGATCCCTGGTGGTACGGCGTCGTCTGGGCGTAGTACGCCGTGGCGAGGTGGTCGGCCTCGTAGAGCGCGGTGATCACGCCGATGGCGGTGCCGTAGCCCGACGTCGCGAGCGAGCCCGTGTTGCACACCGTGATGACCTTGAGGCCCGTCTTGCCAGCCCCGCGCTTCTGCCAGAGCCACTCGGCGCCGAGGCGCCCCATCTCCCGGTTCCGCTCCATGTCCTCGGCGTGGACGGCAAAGCACGTGTCCCTGACCTTGTCGACGAGCTCGGCGGGCGAGGCGGCAGCGGAGGAGAGCACGCCACGGATCCGATCCATCGCCTCGCCGAGGTTGACAGCCGTCGGGCGCGACGACTGCAGGTAGTCCAGGATCGGGGCGACATGCTCCTGCACGCTGGCCGTCGAGGCGAAGGCCGGGGCGGACGCGAGGTGCGAGCGCACCGAGAGCGCCGCGAGGGAAGCGATGGCCGGCGCGCCGCGGATCTGGTGTCAGCTGAGGTTCGCAACGAATATCACCTTCATCGTCTTGATGGCGTCAAACGCCTGCTCGGGCGTGTCAACCTTGTCCCACTTGACGGTGTGGCTGGGGTCAGGTATCAAGTGGACCTGTTACCTACGGGAGGAGGAGCTGATCGACGATCTCGACCTGGCCGTCCGCACTGATGCGGAGCGATGTCATCATCTCGGGCAGAGTCTTGGGCATTGTGACGTGGGTTGTTGGTTGTTGTTGTTGTTGCTGTCGACGAACGTTTCTTGCGCCAGAAATCCTCGAGCACCTCCACCACCTCAGCCGCTGGCGGGATCAATTCCAACCTCCCTCTGAATTGCCATTAGAGATATTAGATTTGATTACAAGTACTAATACGAGTGGTGTAGGGTAATCACCGGAAATATGACGCGGTCCCACTGTTGGATTCGCATCTTGTCCATCGCCACACATGTCCGACTACTACTTGCCCCGCGACGGCGCGCAGGGCATCAAGCGCGAGTCGACCTGGCGGCCCAAGGCGCAGCCCTCGCGCCCCGCCAACGCATGGGCCGACGCGCCCGGCCCCAGCCGCAAGGGCGAGTACTATGAGCCGCTGCTGCGCGACGACAAGGACGACCGCGTAGACAAGGGCAAGGAGCCAGAGCGCGAGGAGCGGGGGCGAAGCCGTAGCCGCAGCCGCTCGCGCGATCGCGATCGCGACCGCGAGAGGGAGAGGGAAAGGGAGCGGGACCGCGACGCGGGGCGCGACTTCCGCGATCGCGACCGCGACCGCAACAGAGGTTGGAGGAAGGACGACAACAGAACGTGGGAGGACTACCGCCGCCGCCGTCGGAGCCCGGAGCGTCGGTGGGATGCCGGCGACCGCGGCGACAGGTGGCGCGCAGACGACCGGCGCGGCGAGCGCTCGCGCGAGCGCGACGAGCCACGCCGCTGGGGGCGCTCGCCCGAGCGAGGCCGCTCCCCTTCCCCGCCACGGAAGCGCAACCGCTCCCCGGCATTCCGGCGGGCGGGCGGGCGCGCGTCGCCCGACTACGGTGTCGGGCGGAGAGGCAGCGACTCGGAGGACGACAGGTGTGTACTCTCGCGGAGGAAGCTGACAGCAGGCGGTCGCGCTCCCCCTCCCCGCGCCGCTCGCCGCGGCGCCGATCTCCGAGCCGTGGCCGCTCGCCATCCCCCGGGAAACGGCGCATCTCATCTCCCTCCTTGCCAGATCCGAAGCGCGCGCGTGAGAGCTCGCGCCCCCGCTCGCCTTCACCCCGGCGGGGCAAGTCTCGAGACCGGGACCGCTCGGTGTCGCGCAGTCCCAGCCCGCGCCGCAGTCCGGCGCGGAACGGCCGTGACCGCGAGTTCCGGCGCCGCTCGCCGTCCCCACAGCCCAAGTTTGGGCGGGGGAGGTGGGGCCGCGACCGGTGGCAACCGCAGGCGCCAGTGCGCCGTGATGGGCCGGTCAAGATGCGCGTGTGGGGGCAGCCGCAGACGGGGTCGCCGGCGCGTGGGAGCCCGAGGCGGAGCCGGTCACGGTCCAGGTCGAGGACGCGGTCCCCGCCCAGAGACGACATCCCGCGGCCCGCGCGGCCAAAGCTCGACGCACAGGTGAAGCCGGGCGACAGCTTACCGTACGATGCGACGCCGGAGCGCGACCCCCCCGCTAATGGGGAGGGCGCGCATCCCGTCCGCGCGGCCATGCGCGACTGGAAGCCTGCGCCGACCGGGCCCGCCGCCCAGCGGAACGGTACGAAGACCAAGAGCCCAGCCCGTGACGACATCCCCGAGGTCGACATGGAGATCGACGACGAGCCGCCACCGCCCATCAAGCGCTCGGACAAGTGGAGTCCAGTGAAGCGCGCCTCGCCTGTCCGGCCTGCGCCCTCGCTGCCTTCTGCGACGGCCTCGGCATCGCAGTCTCCCGCACCGTCCCAACCTCCCTCCGCGCCGGCATCCGTCGCCTCTCGCCCTGCATTCGTGCCGCGGGCTCCGCCATCCGGCCCGGCGTCCCTCGGCTCAGCACCGCCTTCGATCTCTGGTGCTTCAGGCCCAGCTTCTGGCCCCGGCACACCCGGCGCCGACTCGTACCTCCAGCGCCTCAACGATAAGCAGGAGCAGTTCAACAAGCACTTGTCCTCCATTGCGCCGTACATCTCCACGGCCTTTGAGCATTGGTACAAGCGCAACGCGACGCCACCGTTGCACCAGTTTCTCGTCCACCACTTTGGACGGCAGCCGTCCAAGCTCGAGATGGACCAGATCCACCAGTTGCTGCGTATGCGTTCCCAGTTGTTGAGGGACCAGCAGGAGCTGCGGGCGCTGCACACCCAGGCGATGCAGGGCGAAAGGCCCACACCATCTCCCGCGCCACCGCCCGATGCGCCGTCTGGCCCGAGGGCCACGCGCGAGCGCGACCTGGCGCGCATGGGCGCCCCTCCCACTGGACCGGCGCCGCCGCTCGGCCTCCCGCCGTTCCCCGTGCCTCCAGCAGCACCTCGGCAACCCAAGCCTCGGCCCAAGCCCGTGGTCGCGCCCAGACCGCCTAGACCCCGTGCCGTCGCTGGCGAGAGATACGAGCGGCTCGCGCAGGTCGGCGAGGGCACGTACGGCAAGGTGTACAAGGCGCGGAACACGGGCAGCGGCGCCTTAGTCGCGCTCAAGCGCATCAGAATGGAGCAGGAACGCGACGGCTTCCCCGTTACGTCGATGCGCGAGATCAAGCTCCTCCAGGCGTTGGACCACCCCAACATCGTCCGTCTCATGGAGATGATGGTGTCGCACAGTGGGTCAAACCCCCAGCCCCAGCTGACCCCAGACTCGGTCTACATGGTGCTCGAGTACATGAACCACGACCTGACGGGCATTTTATCGCACCCCGAGGTCACGCTCTCGCCCGCCAACATCAAAAGCCTTAACTACCAGATGCTCTCCGGCCTGGGCTACTTACACCGCCGCGGCATCCTGCACCGCGACATGAAGGGCTCGAACATCCTCCTCAACGGGGCGGGCGAGCTCAAGCTAGCCGACTTTGGTCTCGCGCGCTGGTACCACAAGCACAAGCGGGACGACTACACGAACCGCGTCATCACGCTGTGGTACCGCTCCCCCGAGCTGCTGATGGGCGAGACGGCGTACGGGCCAGAGGTCGACATGTGGAGCGCGGGGTGCATCATGCTCGAGATATTCACGGGCAAGCCGACGTTCCAGGGCCAGGACGAGATCAGCCAGCTCGACGCCATCTGGGCAATTCTCGGCACGCCGCGGGAGGCCGACTGGCCGGGCGTGACGGACCTGCCGTGGTACGAGCTCGTGCGGCCGCGCGAGGCACTTCCGTCGCGGTTTGCCGACAAGTTCTCGCTGTCGAGCGGCGCGATGGAGGTCGTGCGCGGCCTCCTGGAGCTGAATCCCGCCAAGAGGCTGCTCGCCGACGACGCGCTCGACATGCCCTACTTTACCGCCGAGGCGCCGGACATGGAACAGCCAACTCAGTGAGCTGGCTTGGCTAGAGGAAGCTGACATCAGACTGGCGGCGTGCGGGGAACACCACGAGATGACGGTCAAGATGCACCGTCGGCGCGAGAAGTAGCATGCATCAGTGCATCCAGTCTATCCTCTATTCGTCTAGTTGTCCTTCTGACTCGTCTAACATCGACGCTGCCTCTTCTTCCAACCGCACCTGCACGGCCGGGTTGATGGGCCACACGGACGCCTCGGCGCTGCTCATCCCAGACCGCACAGCGTTCCACGGCAGGATCCAGCGCCACCCCCGTCCCCGTCCGACGAGGAGATCAAAGTTGGCGCGCCAGCCGAGGTCGTACGGCTCGGTCGGGGCGTGCACGACCGCGCCGGCATACCGCCCATCCTGGAGGGGGACGAAGAACCACTTGTCTGGCGCAAATCTCGTCATGGCCGCGAGCGCCCTGGCATCCTCCTCGCCCCGCGCCTGGGCGGCGCGCGCATCGTCAGCAGCCTTGGCGTACGCGCGCGCGCGCATCACATCGTTCCCCAGTGCCCCCGCGAGCACCTGCTTGACCTGCCAGTACGCCAGGGCCTGGGGTCAGCTTGCCGACGTCAACAACACAGCAGGCTCACCGCTGTGACTATCGCGAGGAGGTTGCCCACGGCCCACAGGAGGCCGATGTCAACACGCCACATGCCGCCGTGCACGCCCCCCTCCTCGGGCGGGAGGTCCGCCCACGCGAGTAGCAGGCCCAGCGCGTACCGGGCCACCGGGCCGGCGGGGATCACCCAGCTCCACTCCCAGTCCCAGTACGCCTGCACGCGGGGGTTGGTGGCCGTCGCGGCCCAGGCGAGGCGCACGCCGTAGACTACCGGCCGCACAAGCGGTGACGCGAGGAGCACGACGGTCGGCGGCGTGAGCAGCAGCAGCGCGGTAAAAGCCGGCAGCGCCGGCGCCGAGATGCAGTTTGCGACCTGTCTCAGCCACGATGTCACAACACTCACAAAGAGGCAGTGGTGGTCGAAGCCCAGACGGCAGCGGCCGCACTCGGAGCAGTGGCGGGCGCGCGGGGGCTTCCAGCGCCCGCCGCATGCGTCAGAGTGACAATGCACGATGAGGGTGCCGCCACCGTCGTCATTGTCTTGCGCGTCGACTTCGTCATGGGTGACGAGGCGTGCCTCGCCATTCTGGGGCCGGGGCACCTGGAACACTGTCTCGAGGGCTGCGATGCGCGGCGGCGGCGCCGGCGAGGGCACAGCGTAGCCCGAGGGGAGGAAGTAGAGCCGCAGAAAGGCGGTGGTAATGCTCGCGATGAGCGCTCGCGCCGACCAGCGGTAGGCAACTGGTGTCAGCCAATTGCTCGCGCAGAGGCTTGGCGTCGAGGCGCGGGGGAAGAGTCTAGAAGCCAGCCTCCCGCGGCATCTGAGACATACCCGCGAGTCTGGGGTGGCCGAGGCCGTGTGCAATGTAGTTTGCTGGCGTCAGAGTGCTGATCGACCGAATGGATCTCATTGCACGTTTGTAGCCAAGTGCTTCCCACGTTTGAATGGCTCGTGATGAGACACTACGCACCGAGGAATGGGCCGGTGCACACGCGCCACGCCCACGCAAAGTAGGCGAGGAGGGCGGGCGGGAGGACGAGCTCGATGTACCAGCCCGGCCGGGTTAGACGCCCCATTGCCGCCGCAGCGGAAGGCACTGGGCACGGGTGGGTCAGCTGCGGAGAGCCGACTAAATCGAGCTAGCTGGGTGCTGCGGAATGGTGGTGGCTTGGGAGCTGCGGGGCTATGGGCGATTGGGGTGCGGCTCGAGTGTTGGTCGGAGTCGCAGCGGGCGGCGGGTTGCGGGAGAGACGAGAGGGGGAAGGGGAGAGAGAGAGAGACAGCGCGAGTCGACGAGAGAGACAGCAGTGCAGCAGAGAGCGGAATGTTGGATTGGCATGACATGACATGTGACGGGGTATGAGCTCTGGGGGGGGGGGGGCTGGGTGATGTCACCTGCTCCAGCTGCAATGTCACGTGACGCAGCTCAGCCTTTGACCACCCCTTGGTGAAAAATTCTTGCATCCCCCCACTTTGTCTTGTGCAGGCCAAAACGAGTGAAGGCTTGTTTGCCTTTTCGCCACCGCCCTTATTCCTGCCCCCGATATCCATCCCCCGCACCCACCGCACACTCTCCCTCTGCCAAACTCACACCTTCCCTCGCCGTGACAATGTCCGACCCGCCCCTCAACCTCGCAGGCGTTCCGCACGTCGACGACAGCCTCATCGACCCTCAGCTCGCCGCAGCAGAGGCCTTCTTCGGAGATGGCAAGTTTGACTCGGACCTCGCAGCCGCAGCCGTGGCGGCCGCCCAGCCCCAGTATGCGGGTGGCGACTTTCCGATCGGCGTCGACGTCAACGTCGGCATGCCCAACATGCAGGGCATCGGCGTCGACCTCCCCCAGCCCATGCTCGACGCCGGGTTAGACGGCCAGAACCAGGGCCCCTCACAGGCCCAGGGGCCGCAGCAGACGCAAAACCCACAAAGTCCGGGGCACGTGCACATGCCCGTGTCCGCGCAGCACATGGCGCCGTTCAGTCGCCCGCAGCGTGACGACACGACCCCGCACCCGCAGCTGCTGAGTTTTGTGAACCGCGCCGAGTTTGACGTGTGGTTTGAGGGCGAGAGCAGCTGGTGCCATTTCGTGCAGCGGCGCACGACGACGCCCGAGAAGCGCGCCGAGGAGCGCCTCCGCGCGCGGATAAAGGCCCACGAGCGCATGCTTGCCACCATGAGCCCCGAGGAGGCGGCGACCGCGCCGCCGCTCAAGCGCCGCCGCCGCAACCGCACGTCCAACACCAAGGAGAAGGTCACGTACACGTGTCACCACGCCGGCCGGTACGAGGCCAAGCACAGCACGACGCTACCCCGCGAGAAGCTCCGCCTCAACACGAAGAAGAGCGTCAAGTGCGACTGCCCCGCGCGCATCGTCCTCACCGAGCTCGACGAGGGCGAGTGCAAGGTCTCGTACTTTTGGCGGCACGAGGGGCACGACGCGTACGCCGACGACGAGCTCGAGTCGGGCCGCCTCCCCAAGATTATTGACGAGTGGCTCGTCGCCCAGATCCAGGCGGGCAAGGACACGGACGAGATCCGCCGCGCCCTCATGATGCCCGAGGACGAGAAGCAGGCGTATCTCCGCCAGATCGCCGAGGATCCCTCGTCCGCCGACCCCGACAAGCCCCCGGCCCTCGCTCTGACGCTGCGCATCAAGTACCCCGACATCTACAACCGGTACCGCAAGCTCAAGGGCCCTATCAAGGACTTCAAGCCGCCCAAGCACCCGCGCGCGCGCAAGCGCAGCGACGAGAAGATGCCCGAGCCGCCGCTCGTCGACATGCCCACCAACAGCATGCACGGCATGACCAACGGCATGACCAACGGTATGGGCAACGGCATGGCCAACGGCATGGTCGACGGCGTCGACCCCGGCACGGCCTACCAGCTCAGTGACAACATGGTCGACGGGTTCGCCGCGCTGCGCGAGGCGATCGACGGCAACATGTCCGATCCGTTCACGGGACACGAGCACCTCGAGCGCGCTCTTCTCGCCCTCCCCCGCTCCGACCAGCCCGACGACGCTGACCTCAACGAGGCGATGCTCCGTATGGCCGAGGCGCAGAACGACGAGAAGAACCGCGAGGTCTGGGCGGGCGTTGGCCTCGAGTAGGCCGGCGCAGGCTAACAGCCCGTCGCCGAGGATCGCGATCCCCCTACGAGACCCAGCGGAGCCGACCCCTACAACCTCCACCACCCTTCCGCTCTGCCGCCCCTACCATCCTGCCCCCACCACCCCCCTCCACACCCTCCAACCCCCTCCACCCCCATTCTCCTCAGCTAGCGCCGCGTTAGCTGCGAGTCTTTGGTCTTTGCCGCGTGACGTCTTGAGACTGGCGTGCAATCCGGCGTGTTTCCCGAACTATCTCTAAACACCACACCACAAAAGCGACTCCATCTCCTGTGCCGTCCGTTCGAAACCTGTGACATGTCTGTACGATTGTAGGATATATGTATGTAGCCGGCGTCTGTGCACACTCTCTTTCCCAAGACAGGACAAAACTCTCTACTTGTCGCCGCCAATGTTGAAGCCCTTGAACTCGTCCTGCACGCGGCGGTAGTGCGCCATCTCGTCAGAAGACACCGAGGGCTGCAGCCGCTCGAGGGCGTGCAGGAAGTCGCTCTCGTTGACGACGACGTCCGTTTCGGCCGACGTGGCCATGGACGCGAGGTAGTACTGCGCCGTCAGGGGCTTGGGGTATGCGCGGGGCAGGGGAGCGGCGTCGAGCTCCTCGACGCGCAGGTCGACCTCCTCGGCGACACGCGTCATGGAGCGCAGCATGGCGTCCGCGCACAGCGCGTACAGGTCCGCGCCCGTGTACGTGAACGGGAGGCGCTCGGACAGGGCGTCGAGCGAGAGCGCGGGGTCGAGGGTAAACTTGCGCGTGAGGGCGGCGAGGACGTCGCGCTGCGCCGCGTGCGTCTCGGGCACGGAGAGGTAGAGCATGCGGTCGAAGCGGCCGGGGCGGAGGAGCGCGGGGTCGAGCAGGTCGGGGCGGTTCGTCGCGGCCATGACGACGACCTGGCCGCGGCCGCCCGACATGCCGTCGAGCTCGGCGAGGAGCTGGGACACGATGCGGTCCATGACGCCGCCCGAGTCTCCCTGGTTGCCGCGCTTGGGGGCCACCGAGTCGAGCTCGTCCATGAAAATCACGCAGGGGCTCGCGTCGCGCGCCTTCTCGAACACGCGGCGCACGTTGGCCTCTGACTCGCCAATGTACATGTTGAGCAGCTCGGGGCCCTTGACGGACAAGAAGTTTGCGGCGCACGACGTCGCCACCGCCTTGGCGAGGAGCGTCTTGCCCGTCCCCGGCGGGCCGTACAGGAGGATGCCGGAGCGCTTGTTCATGCCCTCGCCGAAGAGCTCGGGGTGCTCGAGGGGCAGCTGGACCGTGTCGAGGATGTCGTTCTTGACGGCCGCGAGGCCGCCCACGTCGTCCCACGACACGTTGGGGATGCGGGGCGCGCCGATCGAGTCGGCGTACGACGCGCGCGCGTCGCCCAGCGCCGTGCTCAGGTCGGCGGCGGTGAGCGCCACGCCGGCGAGGAGCGCGTCCGTGGCCGAGGGCGCGCCGGCGCACGCGCGCGCGAGCGCCATGTCGCGCGCGCGCTCGACCAGCGACGCCAGGTCGCCCGCCGTCAGCGCCGCCGCCTGCGCCGCCACGTGGCTCAGCACCACGTCCGGGGCGAGCGGCGTGTCCGCCACGCAGGTGGTGAGGATGGCCTCGCGCTCGCTGCTCCCCGGGGCGGGGAGCGCGAGCTCGTGCTTGAACACGGCCTGCATGTCGCGCGGCACGGCCTCCATGTTGCTCGTCGTCCCGAAGATGGCGACGGGCTGGTTCGTCTCGGCCCCGGCCTTGCGCGCCGCCTCGAGCAGGTCCTCGACGACCTTAACGACGGGCGGGGGGCGCGGCGGCGCGCTCCCGCTGCTCTGCGGGGCGAACGCCTCCAGGTGGGTGAGGAGGAGGATCGAGGGCGCACACTGCCGCGCCTTCTCAAAGCGGGCGCGGAGGGTGCCCTCGGTAGTCTGCGGCGTGTCCCCGATAACGTCGTAGCACGGCACCTCGACGACGCTGAGGCCCAGCTCGTCCGCAGCCGCGTGCACGAACGAGCGCTTGCCGGCGCCGCGCGAGCCCTTTACCAGCACGCTGAGGGGGAAGAGGCGCGCGAGCGCGAGCGGGGAGAACGCGCTCTTGGCGAGGTCGCGGAGCGTGCCCGCCGCCGGGGCGTAGTATGGTGGCGGGGCCGCCGCTGCTGTCAGATGCAGTCCAGTCCAAAAACGTTCAACTCACGCATTCCGTGCCACGCCAGGTCGCCTGCTCGCCCGGCGACGCGGCTCCGCTCAACGCCAGAGAGCAGGAGAGACGTCTCGCCGCCGGGCCCGGCATCGACCCAGCAGCCAAGCTCGCCAGCCCGTGCCTTTGACGAGATGGTCGAGCTAAAGTCGTCCTCGAGGGGCATCAAGGGCTCGAACGCGAGCGCCGTCACGATAAAGTACGCGAGCGCCGTGTCCTTCTCTCCGCCCTCGTCGTCGTCGTCCTCCTCCTCCTCGGGCTCCTCCCCCTCGGCGAGGGGCTGGCCCTGCCGCACGGGGACGGAAATGAGGTCGCCGCGGCGCACGAGGCGCTGGTGGGTCTCTGGGTCGTCGCCGCCGCGCGCAAAGTGGTTGCGCAGGCCACGGAGCCACGCGCGCTCGTACCGTTTGTCGACGCCCTCGGCGGTGGCGACGCGCGCGAGGGTCATGCTCTTCGCGACGGGGAGGGTGGGGCGGCGCGCACCGAACGGCGTGGGCTGGACCACGACCTCGCAGTGCGGCCCCGGCATGGGGAAGAGAGCGCGACGCACGCCAGGGGGGACAATGAGCGCGTTGGGTGGGCTGCTGTCAGTTTCTGGCGATGTTCCCAACTCACAGGTCGCTCGTCTCCTCGTCGAGGCGCTCCCAGGCGACCACACGGGCGATGCGCGTCCGTCCTGGAGCGCCCTCCTCCACAGCACGGAGGGAGACCCAGTCACCCTCGAACACGCCCGCGCGGCCCAGCGCCCACACACCAGCGTAGCAGACGTCGCTATCGTCCTCGTCCGTCTGGGGGCCGCGCCCTGAGGCCGGGACCAGCACGAAGCGCATGCCCTCGTCGACAGGCGACTCAAGCTGAAGCACGTCGTCCGGCGCAGCGACTGGGGACGGGGAGCGCAGGCCCGTAAGTCCCGGGCGGGGGGTCATCGAGCCCGAGTTGGTGAGGCTTGACGCAGACGAGGCGTCGAGGTCGTGTTGTGCGGCCGGCTCGTCGTCGGTCAGGCTGGCGAGCGAGCGGGCAAGCGACGAGGCGAGGAAGGCGTCGGCGTCAAACTCCTCCACCAGCGAGCGATGTGTGGGGGCAAACGAGCCGCCGGTGGAGCGGTCGTCGTCAATGTCCCCGAACGCGTCGCTCGGCTTGTTGGCAACGACGACGCGCGTGTCGCGCGTCACGAGGCCCTGCTGCACCGGCTCGGCCATGAGGACGCGGAAGCCGCGCCCGCCCCCGAGCGAGATGGCGCCGCCCTCGCGGAGGAGCGTGCCGGCGCGCGTGTCCTCGTCGGCCCAGTGAACAGACCCGTTAATGTCATACCCGTACACGGGCGGCCCGTCCGGCTCGCTCACGGCGTCGGGGTACAGCTGCTCGAGGTCCGAGCAGTCGAGCTCCCCGCCTGTGGGCTGGACCACTGCCAGAGTAAGAGACACGGGCTCGTGCGCATGCACCGTCACCTCGGCGGGGGTCGGGACGTAGCTCGGCAGCAGGTGCTCGGGGACGTAGAGACGGGGGCGCGGGGACACCTTGTCGCTCGGCTTCCGTCAGTGCCCACTTTGTGCGGGACGTACCTCGGCGGAAGCGGGGGTGACCCAGAGGACGAGCTTGCGCTGGGCGCCGGCGCGCGCACTAGGCGGGAGGCGGTGCTCGGGGGCCCACTCGACTGCGACGGCGAGGCGTGTTGGCTTTTCGCTCGCCGAGCGGGGGAGGATGGCGGTCCAGAGGTCGGAGGAGACCTCGCCCACGTCGCCGGACGAGGGGAGGGGGTGGACGTCGGCGCGCACGGGCGCGGGGCGCCCGAAGGGGCGTACGATTGGCATCTGCGTGAGGAGGTGGTGAGCAGGTGTCGGAGTGCGAAGTAGAGTAGAAGAAGATGGAGGATGGGGAGGTAGAGGGGAGGGAGGAGGGGGGGGTGGATATGGGGCGATGGGGAGTGGATGGAGAAAGTAGAGCCGTAGCCGGAAGGCTCGAGTTGCCGATAGCCGGATGTCTCCAACTCCTTCCTCCCCCTTCCTGGGTGGGCACCGGGGGCAAGTGCGGAACCAATTTCCTTCCACGCGATCTGCGCGTGGTTGTGATGACCTCAGATGCCATCTCCCATGTCCGAGGCCGCATTCGCCGACGTCGGTCTCCCAGCTCCCAGCATCTAACCAACACTCTCGCCATGCTCCGGAGGGCCCGCACCGCTCTGCGCGTCCCGCGCCTGGCGCGCGCCGCCTCTTCGTCCCCATCCGACAAGATCTGCGCCGTCCCCTTCCGCCTCCAGCCCAACGCCGCCAAGGAGGCCATGCTGCCCATGTCTCTGATGCTGTCTGGTGCGCTACCCCTCGACCGCTTCTGACGCCAGGCAAACCCGGTAACCTGCTGTACGGGCTTGCGCTGCGCTTTTTCGGCTCGGGCCTCGAACCCATGGGCCGCGAGCTCGGGCTCGGCGCGACCGTCGAGCTCCAGTCCATCGCAGCGGCGTACTGGCCTGTGTGGCGGTGGGATATGATGGCCGAGGGGCCGTGGGCGCCCGCCCACGGCGGCGAGGAGAGCCCGGCCTGGATGACCGTGCGCGAGGCGTACATCCCGGGCAACCCGTACGCGCCGCTCAGCTACCTCTCCTTCTCGATCCCACCGCTCGAGGACGACCTGCCCCGCTACAGCCCCGAGCGGGATCTGAACCAGCTGCGCGACATGGATATCGTGCCCGTCGACTTTACCGTCGACCCCATTGCGACGCTCGACAAGCTCAAGGACAAAATCAAGCGCCAGCGCAACATGGGCGGCATGAAGGTCGACCCGGACAAGTGGAAGGAGTCTCTTGTGAGCTGATCGTTGGTTACGCAGCTGACCCCAGCTCGCCGTGTACCCCCTCTACTTCCCCATCTACATCGCCGAGTACGTGATCGCCAGCGGGGATAACAAGCGGTCCTTCCAGCTCATCATGGACGCGCACTCCGAGGACGTGAGCCAGTTCCTCTCCCTCAGCTGACACCAGACCGGCAAGTGCCGCGTGACGGTCCCCAACCCGCCCGAGGTGTGGCTCAAGGGCGCCCCGCCAAAGAACTACTTTGTCAACCCGGCCCCCATGATGCCGACGATGACGCTGATCCTGGGCGCGGCCCCAGCCCAGCCCTTCCACCAGTCGCCGGCCGAGACCGCGCGGATAAACTACGACCAGTGGCTCTCCCCAAAGCCCGAGAGCAAGGACGACATACGCGCGTCCCCGACGCTCAGCGTGTCGCGCAACGCCAAGGTCGATTGGAACGACCCGCGCATCCAGGCGTGGAACGGCGTCGAGCGCGAGGAGAACGGCGAGTACATCGAGGAGGCGTTTGAGGTGC
>JAMALN010000775.1:0-18428 GCA_023630115.1 Cutaneotrichosporon sp. PK4640 | reverse complement strand
TTTGGCATGGGCTGCTGCTGCCTGCAGATCACGTTCCAGGCCTGGGACGTTGGAGAGGCTCGCTCGGTGTATGACGCACTGGTGCCTGTGGCGCCGATTATGGTGAGCCGCGGCACTTGGACAGTAACGCTGATCCCAGCTCGCTCTCACGGCTGCGGCGCCAGCGTTCCGCGGACGGCTGGCGGACGTGGACGCGCGGTGGAACGTCATCTCGGCGGCTGTTGACGACCGCACGGAGGAGGAGCGTGGGCTCAAGGTGAGCTTTGAAGGCTACGATGCTCAAGCTCACACCAGCCGCTCAAGGAGAACAAGTACCGTATCCCCAAGTCGCGTTACGACTCGGTGAGCCTGTACATTGCCAACGATGAGCGCAACAAGCCCGAGTACTCGGACATCTCGGCGCCGATCAATGAGAGCGTGCGCCAGCGACTGCTGGACAACGGGCTGGACGACAAGCTGGCGTCGCACATCGGCCACCTGTTCATCCGCGACCCTCTCGTGCAGTTCAGCGAGACGATCGATCAGGACGACGAGGAGAGCATGGACCACTTTGAGAACATCCAGTCGACGAACTGGCAGACGGTACGGTTCAAGCCGCCCCCCGTCAACTCGCCTATCGGGTGGCGCGTCGAGTTCCGCCCCATGGAGATCCAGATGACCGACTTTGAGAACGCGGCGTTCTCGATCTTCATCGTGCTGCTCTCGCGCGCGATCATCAGCTTCAAGCTCAACTTCTACATGCCGATCTCGCAGGTCGACGAGAACATGCAGCGGGCGCAGGAGCGTGACGCGGCGCGCGCCCAGACCTTCTTCTTCCGTCGGCACGTTTTCCCCAACGACCTCTCGACGTACGACCTCGACTCTCGGCCCGTGAGCCCGCCGAGCGAGTCCCTCAACGGGAGCATGCACGAGGAGAACGGCTTCGGCAACGGGAACGGCCACGGGCACGTCAACGGGTTCGCGAACGGGCACGGCTCGCGCACGCCCAAGCACCTCCGCAGCGCCAACAGCTTCAGCTCGTGCGCGTCCTTGCTCGAGGAGGAGGCGGACGAGGGGCCCGAGGTCGTGGCCATGACCCTCGACGAGGTGATCAACGGCCGCGAGGGCTTCCCGGGCCTCATGGGCGTCGTCAACGCCTACCTCAACAGCATCAACACGGACATTGCCACCAAGTGCAAGATCCGCACGTACCTCGACCTCATCAAGATGCGGGCAAAGGGCGAGCTCGTCACGCCCGCGTCGTGGATCCGCAACTTCTTCACCTCCCACCCCGAGTACAAGGGCGACTCGCTGGTGACGGACGGCATGCAGGCCGACCTGGTGGCTGCCGTCGACGCGCTCGAGAAGGGCGAGCTCGCCGCGCCCGAGCTCCTGGGCAAGGACTACGTCGGCTCGGGCCAGGAGTGCTTCTGAGCTGGCGCTGTTCCCCGACAGGCTTAGCAGGCTCAGAGCGGCGGCACCGCTCAGGAAGGAATACGCCAGCTCGGCAGCTTCTGTGCACGAGAGCGCGGCTATCCCCGTGGCGGGTCTAATGGAAGAACGGCGGCGGCACTAGAACTACCCAGCCTCTGTTCGTCTGGCCATGTACAATTACTGTAGTTTTGGGTGGTATGCTATTTATTCATGCACGCCCTGGTCGTCCATGTCCGCTGGACCGGTGGACGCTCCCACACGTCGGGCAGCGTCCACTACCCTGGACCCCGGCAGCTTCCACATTATGAACACCATTAACGCAGTATGTTGGGACGCGCTTCTCTTGTAAGGTTACTGGCAGGGCGCGTGCCTGGGGGAATCAGCAGGCTGAGGGGTTCTAGAGTCACTGGGTGCGAGTGTGAGCCCACTGCGATGGGAAGAGTGGGACATGTACTTGTCCCACAGAGGGAGGGAGGGAGCGGAGCGGGCACGGGAGAGAACGATATAGATTGGGGGGCGCCACCCGGAGACATGCAACGCGGCGAAACATGGCACGAAGGACATCCAAGAGTGTGGCACACGGACGTGCGGCGATCGAAGCTGGCAATGGACGCCGCGTTGTCCGGGTACCAGCGGCCAGCCGCCCCTCCTGTAGGCCATCATCCTCCTCATCAGAAGACTGGAACGACGCCAGAAGGACGTGTCAGTGAGAGCTGATCGCGCGAGTACGAGCGGTCAGATTGTGAGGCAACACTCTCGCCCAAGCGTCGGGTCAGTACTGCCTCGTTGCCCGGACAACGTCTGGATCGTGAGCCATCACACACAACTACCCTCTATCATATACATGCGGTGTTACAGGTCCTCGAGCGCCGAGATGTAGAGCACTGGTGTCAGCTGCATGTCCGTTTTGAGCTGCCGCACGCACCGTTGTTGCCGCGCAGGAACGTGTCGCCGTACTTGGCCGTCAGGCGGCCGTGGGCGTACTCTTCCGTGTCCTCGAGCGCGACGTTCATGTAGCCGTCGAGGCAGGAGAGGGTGCCTGGTGTCAGCTGAGCGCAGGGAGGCAGAAGCTGGGGCTGCGTGGGGATGACTGAAGAGGGGTGGGTGGCTGGGAGGCGCTGTGCTCCTTCTGTCTCTGCAGCGGACGCGAAAAACGCTGTGGTGCCGGAGGAGATGGAGATGGCCTGAGGAGGACACCAGAAGTGAGAGTACCCACCGTGGTAGTCGATGCCGCTGGCAATGCGGACCTTGACCTTCTTGCCGACAATGTTCTTGAGAAAGTCGGAGGGCGAGCCGGACGCGCCCTCTGGGGGTGGGGAGGAGTCCATCGTGCGAGATGGAGCGCGTGCGTCAAAGAGGAGAGCAGATGAGTGAAGGAGAGGGTAAGGAAGGTACATACTGTACATGCATGACGGTTGTTGCTTCGAGGTGGCGTATCACCACGTGGTGGAATGACACGGGATTTTTGTTGAGCTCAAAGTCAAGTCGAGCCGTCCCAGATGGGCACTAACTCTGCATCACCCTCTACCACCACCTCAAAATGGCCTTCCGGGCACGCGTCAACCCCGCGACGCTGCGGCGCCGTGTCCGTGCGCCAACCCTCCCGCGTGCGCCGCTGGTGCGCGCCTTCCCGCTGCCGGCACAGGCGACAGCGGGCCCTGGACCCGCGACGCTCCTCGCCCGCGGCCTCACCACCTCGGCGCCGCGCGGCAGCCTCCGCTCCTTCCTGGGCTTCAAGGAGCCCACGCCCGCCGACCACCTCCTCGACGCGGCCGCCAAGCGCTCCGCCGACCTCCCCGCCAAGTGGAAGGACTACACCAACACCCTCTCCCTCCCCTCCTCCCGGCAGCTCACGGCTGACGAGAGCCTCTCGATCCTGCAGGCTGTGGACGCGCTGCACGGCCCGCGCGGCCTGCACCCACTCCAGCTCCTCAACGTCGTGTCGCGGTGCTACGACGCCATTCCCGCCGAGGAGTGCACGGCCGAGCACCACGCCCTGATGGTGCGCATCCTCGTTGCGCTGCGGTACAACGAGGCGCAGGCGCTCGCTGTCCGCATTGCGACGCGGCATCCCGAGGCGATGGGGCGGGATGAGTGGGACGCGCTCATCCGCCAGCGGGTGGACTTGGGGCGCGTGCTCGAGGTCGCGCCCGCCGACGACCACACGTTCGCAGTCCTCCTCGAGGGCGCGGATACGCCAGCCCGCATCGACGAGGCCAAGGCGTCCATGGAGGCGCGCGGCGTGGCCCCGGGGCCGTGGACCGAGGTCGCGCTCGCGCAGGCGTACACTGCGGCTGGCCTCGACGGCGAGGCGGAGGCGATCGTCGCGACCTGGCACGAAGGGGACGGGGGCGAGCTCGCCGAGGCCCGCTGGAGGGTAAACCTCGCGCGCGCCGTGAAGCGCGCGGACGGGGCGACGGTGCGCAAGCTCGCGGCGCGCGAGAACGCTCTTGCCGAGGTGCCCGCCGACGCGCTCGCCTACATCGTGCTCGACGAGCTCCCGATTGCTCCCACCGTCGCCGACATTCTGGGGGCCATCAGCCGCACCGCCGACCAGACCGGGTGCGTGCTCCCGGCCGAGGCGTGGGACCAGGTCTTCCTCACCCTGCTCGAGCGGGGCACCGAGCTCGAGACCGTGTGGAGCGTCAACAACCAGCGGTACACTGCCCCAGGGGAGGAGCTGGCCGCCGAGCTGATCAAGCGGCTGACGGAGCTGGAGCCGCCCCTCTTCAACGAGGCACTCCAGGTGTACACGGACACCACGACGACCGAGGACGCGCCAGTCATGCGCCGCAAGACGTATACCAACCTGCTGGAGGCTGCACTCGTCGTCGAGCCCACAGACAGTGTCCGGGAGGCAGTGTTCACCCACCTCCTGGTCGACATGACTGCGACACGGCAGCGCCTCGAGCCTCAGTATGCCGCCTCCCTGGTGTTGCGCTTGTGGAACAGGTTCGCGACCGACCACCCCGACGCGTGTGGCATGTACGATGCCGTGCTGTCGGCAGCGCTGCCGCTTAACGGCAAGCAGTGGGAGACGCTGCTCTTGCGGTTTATCGGGCTCTCGTTCCCAAGCTCGACCGTGCCGACACCAGAGCTCCTGGTGCGCATGCTCGGCGACATGCGCGCGGCGGGGTTCCCACCGAGCTCGCGGATCCTCACCAGCCTCCTGTGGGCGTACGCCGACATGGCCAAGGCCGTATCCAAGTACGAGTCCCGGGGCGCGGCGGCGGTGCACAACGAGCTGCTCGAGGCGACGCGCAACGTGCAGGCGCTGCTGAACCTCGACGCGGCCCTCGACGTCGACTTGCGCCTCCTAACGGCGCTCATGTGCTCCCTGCAGTGCTGCGGGGCGGTCGACGACGCATTCGCCGTGTGGGCAGAGATTGTGCGCCTGCACAAGAACTACCCCGCCAGCCAGATGGGCGCGGCTCTGTCGGTCATGTTCGACGCGTGCGGGCATGCCGGGACGATCGAGCGCGGCATCAAGGTGTGGGCGTGGGCGAGCCGGCGCGGCTTTGCCAACACGGAAAAGGTCTGGGCCGCGTACATTGAGATGCTGGCGCGCGACGGGCGGCTCCTCGAGGCGGTCGACGCGGTCGCCGAGATGAAGGTCGAGCTCAAGCCCAGCTACGAGGTCATCGTCACGCCGCTCAAGTTTGCGCGCGGGACACCGCACCACAAGAAGGTGCGGCGGCGCCTCGCCGACCTGTTTCCCGAGTGGGAGGAGCGGCTGTTCGCCTCCACGGGCAAGCCCTCCACAAAGTAGAGACCATAGAGCATACCCTGCACAAGTAATCTAGCATGCACAGCACATCAGTCAGCCGGCCGGAGACACGCCGCCCTCGGGACACCCTTGTCGCGAGGGTGAACAGGATAATCTCAGTCTCGTATCGTCTACTCGTACAGTCTCGCACGGCCCGCCCACCTCGTAGCGACGCATCGGAAGGCAGGCATCGAGGCTTGCGTGTGGGACCAACAGTTAGGCTGACAAGGTTGCCAGGTGTCCGGTGCCTTGCTGTAACGAGTGGACGTGATTGAGTGCGGGGTATTATTTGCTGGATTAATGATGGATTTTGTGTTGGCTTGGCGTCTAGGATGAGTGCGGAAGGGGGAGAAGGGGGGGGGGGGGTCAAAGTGAGGGGTCAAAGTGAGGTCACCCGCGCATGCCCCTTGCCCCCTCAGTTGGATCACCTGACCTGTACCACATCCCACCCCCCACTCAACTCACACGTAAACATCACCCACTCTCACACTCTCATCCATCGACTCCGTCTCCTTCGCCATCCACCCACTCACACCACCCATCACATCGCGCATTCACACACGCCCCTCCCCCTCGCCCCATCTCACCCACACCCACTAGGACGTGCACCACCCATGTCCGTCGACGTCGACCACCGGCGTCCATCGCGCGACGGCAGCGGCGGCTCGGCACACAGCCCCCGGGGCAGCGCCGAGCCAGCGCCCCCCAGCGCCGACCTCTTCCCCACGCTCAGCACGCTCGAGGGCGGGCGCGAGAACACGCTCGAGAACCTCGCACAGCACGCGGTCGAGCTGCACGACAGCGCGATCGACCCCGTAGGCGACGTCAACGACATTGCGCTCGCCAACTTCCACCACGAGGACAACTCGTTTTTCACGGCCACGGGCGAGGCGCGCTTCGGCATGCTCGAGGACGAGGAGAAGCGCGAAGAGTACCCCGAGTACGACGGGCTCGAGAACGACGCCGCGGCGGCCGTCGCCAGCGCCGTCGAGGCAAGCCGGGGCGACTATAGGCGCAAGCGCAGACGCGACGAGGACGGGGTCGTGGGCCCCGTCGAGAACGGCGACCCGATAGACCCCATCAAGATGAAGAAGGACAGCCACAAGGAGGTCGAGCGCCGCCGGCGCGAGAACATCAACGAGGGGATCATGGAGATTGTCTCGCAGGTGCCCGGCGGGCAGGACCCCAAGGTCGGCAAGGGCATCCTCCTGAAGCGCGCGTCCGACTATCTCACGACTCTCAAGACCAAGGTCGACCAGTTCAACGTCGAGCTAGCAGCCAAGGAGCGCGAGAAGCAGGAGTATGCGGTGAGTCTGGGTTTGCGGTGTGTGGAGATGGGGACGGTGTTTTGGGGACCAGCTCTTCGGGTGAAGACTTCCGCGGCGACGGCTGCGACCTGCTCGACAGCAATGCCCTATTGAGCTCTGTGTTCCTGTGCCCGATGAGGCGGGCGGTCATGTTCCCACACCCGTCCGGCCGAGAGCCGGGGCAAGGCACCGAGACCGAGCTACACTCTCCAGAGCTAACTCCAGTCCGAGCTGGACCGCACGCGCACCATGCTCGAGAAGGCCGAGGCCGGGTCAGTCAAGTGGGAGTCGGCATGGCGAGATGCCGAGGACCGCGTTGCACAGGCCAACTTCGAATTGGACGCGGCCAAGAAGCGCATTGCAGAGCTTGAGAAGCCGCGGGACGAGTAAGCTGGGTATCCGGGGAGTGACATGGGTGGCGCGGAGAGCGCAATACCTTACTTGTTGTATGTAGCCGCCAGCGCGGCATAGAGATGGAAGCGCTATGAAGTGTTGGGTTCTGCGCAGCGATGAGCAGCTGCGGGAGCATGTTGCCGGCGCGCGGACATTGCGGGCGATTGTTTCGGCTGCGAGATGAGGACCGTAATACAACGTCGGAATCGAAGCCCTCCGCCGTCATGGACGCGTCTTTACGCAACTACCACGCCGTAGCAAACTTGGTGCTCGTCCGTCGCGCGGCACAGGAGACTACGCGCAAGTCTCACACGTGCCCAGGGAGGGCGAGCTGCCCCGTTGGCCCTCACGGCACCGCAGTCCGGCAGTGACGAGCAACGGCCTCGGACCCGAGTCACTCAAGACCCATGCAGGCCGCGGGCGCCGGCCATATGCGCATGTAGCCTCTCGATGCAGTTGGTGCCCTCCTGCCTCCTGCTCTCCCATCCAGATCACCCGACACCTGCCCACTGGGCGACGCGGTTCCCAGCGCCGCACCAGGCACACGGGTGATCGGACGCGTCGCATGTGCCCCCGTCCACCGCCTCATCCACCACGCCAGCGCTTGCTGCCAACACTCCACGCTCTGGCAAAAGGATGCTGGACGAGTTAGGAATCGAACCAAAGACCTTTCCAATGCGCGGCTGCATGCGAATGGAACGCTCTACCAACTGAGCTACACGCCCTCTGCTGCGGGGTGGGCCGTGCGGCGCCGCCAGGGGACGCGCATGCTTTCTATGTGGTCGTGCCGGAGTGCCGGAGTGCGGGAGAGCTAGGGAGTGTAGAAGGAGCTCGGGAGTGGAGATGGGAGAGTGGAGAGGAGTGGGAGGTCGGTTCATGTTGATGGGCATAGGATGTGGCCCTCGTGTTTGGCGCGTCGGATTGTAGAATGACGCACTGTGCGGGGGAATGTTAGAGCGGAGGATGGTGCGGGGCCAGGGGAAGCGGGGGTGTGTGAGGGCGCAGGAGGATGAGCACGGGGCGGCGGGGAGCACAGGTTAGATAAACAAGTCGGGCACATGCAGCACATGGCTAATCTCTCTCCTCTCCCAGTCTCAATGGACGCGGCATCCTGCTTCCTTCTGTGAATCACACCAACCCCCACCCCAGGCCATCTGGGCCACCGATGCTCATCCCATCACTCGTCACCTGCGCACTGCACGCTCTCTCCTCTTGCACACACTCCTCTCTAATCCTGATCATCACTCACACCCCTCTCCGCCCTCCGCTCCTCCCGGACACGGACACGCCGGACGCTCCACCCCGCACGCACTGACCACGCCCTCCCGGCCCTTCCCAGAGCAGATATATCAACCCCCTCATCTCTCTCATCTTGTCCATCTCACAGCCCTCGGAACGGCAATGTCCTCCATAACCAGCGACAAGACCCCCGTCCCCTCCGGCATGCCTCGCGGCAAGCGGCCCGCCCCGCCGCCCCCGCTCAAGACCAAGTCGTCCATGTCCTGGGTGAGCTGGGGGTTGTCGACCAAGCTGACAGCAGGACGGGCGGCCCAGACACACGCTTAGCTCGCTGCTGCGCATGCAGACGCAGGAGGACTCGAAGCCGCGCGTGAGTAGGTGATCGTGGGGTGTGGCGTGGGGGATGGGTGGACTGCGAGCGAGCGGAGCGAGCGGGGTTGCGTGGAGGGTGGTGGCGAGCACACGGCGAACCGCGAGCGCGGCAGCAGGGCCAGCACGGCGGGCTCGGGGGCAATGGTGCTCTCGCTCTCGCTCTGGCCAAACACCATCCTCCACACCCAGAACATGCGCCATGTCGCTCCACACTCACACCCAGGTCTCCAAGATCTCGTGGCTTGACGACGTGATGGTGTACTCGTCGTCCATCCTCCCAGTCGTCCTGCGCCCCGTCACGTTCTTCACGGCCTGGAGCGCGGTGGTTGCGATCGCGTCGATCGTCTACGGCAAGGACCTTGCGCTGACGAACAACGTCGGTGAGTAGCTGCGCTGTCGCCATCGCAACGCCTGTGCTGATGCCCAGTCCCCCTGCTTTCCGTTGTCGTTGGTCTTCTGCTCGGTAAGCTATCCCCCTCCGCCCCGACTAGCTCACACAGTCTTCCGCAACTCGTCTGCTTACGAGCGCTATGCCGAGTACGTTCAGCTGAATGGTCTGTGCTTGAGCTGACATCAGGGGCCGCAAGGACTTCACCGCGCTCATCTCGTGTGCTCGCAACCTCTCACGCGTACGTGGAGCTGTCAGCAGCCGAACTCGAGCTCACTCCAGGCCGTGTGGATCAACGTTGTTCCGCCCCCAGACCGCCCCATGTCGCGCCTGGAGCGCATGGAGCTTACCCACAAGAAGAAGGAGGTCATCCGCTTGATCCTCGGCTTCGTGTTCGCGACCAAGCACTACCTTCGCTCGGAGGGTGGCGCAGAGCACGCCGATCTCCAAGGCCTACTTCCCAAGTCCCTCGCCAAGTTTGTTTGGGAGGGCCCGCCTATCGACCCGGACGAGGTGCTAGAGCTCGAGGACGACGGGCCCAGCGTGAGCTCGTCCCCTCCCGTCATGTCGCCCCGCTCGTACTCGACCACTGCCCTCCAGGACCGCGGCGACGAGGAGCGCGTCGTTGGCCTCAACCTCGCCCCGCCCAGCTCCCCCACGAGAGCCAAGTCGAACTCGTTCTCCTTCCCTCCCTCGTCTCCCGTCGAGGCCCGCCCCAAGCCGATGCGCCGCCCCGTTCGCCGTCCGACTGCTGTCCGCGTCCGCCCTACGATTACCGAGAAGAAGTCGACGTCGTCCTCGGGAAACAGCAGCGCCAACGAGCGCACCCCGCTCATCAAGTCTGGTGTGCGCTCCGACCTCCGCCGCACCCACCACGACGTCGACACGCAGACCTCATCGCTCGAGAGCGCCCACCGTGACAAGCTCGGCCGCATGGTCGAGGTGGGCCTTCCCCTCATCATCGCCCACGAGATCAGCCGCACCCTCTTCCGCTTTCGCCGCAACGGGAACCTCGAGTCGATAGGGCCCGCGGTGAGCGAGGATGGTGACGGCTAAGCTAACATCAGGGGTTCAATGCCATGAGCACGAGCGTCCAGAACATGGTGGACCAGCTCGGGTCCATGGAGCGTATGTGAGTCTCTTGGAACCCGCTGACGCCAGCTAACGACAGTATGTGAGTCGCTTCTGACGACCCACTCCCGTGCTTACCCCAGCCAAACCCCCCTGCCTTACGTCTTCACCTCGCCCCTCAAGCAGTGTGTCACGATTTACCTTCTGTGCCTCCCCTTCGTGCTCGTCGACGTGCTGGGCTGGAAGACCATCTTCATCGTCGCCACCACGGCGTTCACCCTCTGCGGTGTCGAGGGCATCGCCGCGCAGGTCGAGATGCCCTTCGGCACTGACCCGTCCGACCTTAACCTCGACCTGTTCTGCACCGAGCTGCTGTGCGAGTGCGAGTGAGTGTCCAGCCAGCGGCGCTTCGAGGGCTGACAGCAGGGCGGTCATCGAGCGTCTTCCCGAGGGTGACGAGGATGACGAGATAACGTTTGTGCGCTCGCCCACGCAGATAGTCCAGGACGAGCTCGACGGAGAGTAGCGGCCCGTCCCACGTCGCTGTGGCGACTTTGGCCCGTGCGGTTGGCGCAAAATGAAGCATTGAGAGAAGTTGTTGTCACATAGTTGCTGTTGCCATACGATCATACACCCCGATGCATCTTACGTTCATGACGAGCGCGTGAGCAGGGCAAGTACGTATTGGGGTCCCCCAGAGTACCACACTTCCCCGCACGTCTAGCCTTCTGCTCGCTACGGCGGGGGATAGAACTCGGGAACTTTGATTGCTCCACGAAGGACGAAGCAGGTAGGGTAGACCTTGAGTCAAACATCCATGCTGGTTGTCTGTCGACAACCAGTATGTAAACGTAAACCCGGGCAGCGATCCAGGCATGCCCTCTGCGCGTCGCAGTTCCCGTCCAAGCTATGCATGCTGCCATGCTTGCGCATTTGCGCAGGTGCATACAGATGCATACGCACTGTCCTAGCGTCGGCCAAGGTGCCACACCACCCGGACCCCCGGCATTAGCGGCATTACGCACGTGGATGGCGACCTGGCGAAATTGTGAGGACGGATTTGCCTCCGCTCGCGCAACTGGAGGGTGTGGTGAGTGGGGTCGTCGATTCCTTTCCTCTTCTCTCCAGACCTCAACAAAGTGAGCATCGACACCGCGCGACCATCGCGACGACACGGCGCGGCACGGGCACGGCACAGGCGGCAGCAGCGCGGTACTCGGCACCGCGGGGTGGATGGGCAGCGTCGAGTGCGGAGCGGCGAATCTGCATCGCGCACCCACATCCACCCAGCAGCCGCCACCACACTGCCCGCCCGCCCGCCGCCGCGATGCGCCGCGCGATACGCGATACCAGAGCGCGCTGACCGCAGAATGCCTCCCCAGGTCAAGTCCAAGGCCCAGAAGGCCCTCGCCGCCCAGGCCGGTTCCAAGGCCGGGTGAGTTTTCTCGGTCGACTGCCGCGCGTTCTCGCTGGTGTTCTGGGATCCACGGAGGGAGGGGGAGGCTTGCGGACGGGGCTACTCTGGAGGGCAGAGGCGTGTCAGCCGGGCTCTGCCTGGGAGGTGCCAGTCTCCCCCTCCTGCACCCTCATCACGACACACGGGACACCAGCAGAACACGCCGCCAGATTTTGCGACACCGCTGACGCCGCAGTAAGAAGAAGAAGTGGTCCAAGGGCAAGGTCAAGGACAAGGCCAACAACGCCGTCGTCCTCGACAAGGCCATCTTGTGAGTTTTGCGCTGTCCTGCCTGCGCTCGGGCTGACCTCAGCGACCGCATCATGAAGGAGGTCCCGACCTACAAGATCATCTCGCAGTCGGTCCTCATCGACCGCATGAAGGTCAACGGCTCGCTCGCGCGCCGCGCGATCGCCCACCTCGAGAAGGAGGGCCTCATCAAGCGTGTCGTCCACCACCACGCCCAGCTCGTCTACACCCGCGCCACCACCGGCAAGGAGTAACTGTTCCCGGGGTTTGTAGGATAGGATGGACCGCATTGCATGATACAGATGTGGTCGTGGCGCGGCGCGCCCCACTGCGGTGGTGCGCATCGGTAGCAGTCATGCGGTTAATCTGAAAGGGCAGAGCGTCGGAAGGATGTATCTGCTGCACGGCATGTGTGGGAGCAGTCGCAGGCAGGTGGACGGGTGAAAGGCTGTGAGATGTCGAGATGCTGGACGACGTTGAACCTGTACTTGAGCCATGAACCGGCCACAGCCAGAGAAGAGTTGCCCACCAACACACCAAGACATGCAAGATGATGCCATCTACTGCTGTAGTCTACGACCCGCTCATCCCCGCACACCGTGGTTGTCCTGCGGCCTCGCCAGCAGCCACTGCCATACCTTCTCCCCGACGCCGCGCATGACCTCGCGCACCGGCTCGCCCGTCCCCTCACTCTGGACCATGACGGGCCGCCCCGCATCGCCGCCGTCCGACACGCTCGTCACGAGCGGCACCTTGCCTGCCGTCAGCCAGCCCAACCCACACTCACCCAGCACGACGTGCCCGAGCTCGTCGGCGGCGCGCACGAACTTGTCGGCGCTGCCAAAGAGCTCGTGCGGCGTGTCGCAGCTCCCGCAGATGAAGTGGCTCATGTTGAGCAGGAGGCCAACGATCGGCACGTTGACCTTGTTGAACATGGCCACGCCCTTGCGCGCGTCGATGAGCGCGACGTCCTGCGGCGTCGAGACGATGACCGCGCCTGGTGTCAGCTGCTTGCGGGTTCCGCAACTCACCGTCCACGACAACGAGCTGGCCAAGGGAGAGCTGCACGTCGCCCGTCCCTGGCGGCATGTCGACAACCAGCACGTCCAGGTCCTGCTCCCCCGCGCTCCACTCGACGTCGAAGAGCAGCTGCTGCACGGCCTTCTGGACCATGAGTCCGCGCCAGGCGACGGGCGTGTCCCCCGGCGGGAGGAGATACCCGATGCTCATGGTGGAGATGCCGTGGTTCTGCAGCGGGAGGAGTTTGTTGCCTGGGGTCAGCTACAGGCTTCATGCACAGCTCACGATCGCTGAGCGCCGGCTCGCCGGCCTCCTCGAGCCCCATGAGCTTGGGCACACTGGGCCCGAAGATGTCGAGGTCGAGGAGGCCGACGCGCGGCGCCCTCCCCAGCGGCGAGGTCTGGGAGAGCGCGAGCGCCAGGTTGGCGGCGACGGTGCTCTTCCCCACGCCGCCCTTGCCCGACGCGACGACCACGATCTGCTTGACGCCGCGGATGCGCGAGCGCTGCGGGGGTCCTCCGCGGCGTGGGAGGGTCGGTGCCGGGTTGGGGTCGCGCACGGGGATACCCTGGTGTCAGTGAGAGCAGTGACAGCTAGATGTCATGGTCGCTTTAGCTGTCTCTCGAGCTTCCGCTGAATGCACTGAACGTACCAGAGGGTTGCCGTGGGCGAGCACCGCGGAGCGATGGACGCCGCGCGACGGAGGGAAGGTGAGCGTGCGGCGGGCGCAGAGCGCTGTGGCTCTTGAGGACACCCCAGAGGGGAGGGACGCGGCTATCCTGGACCTGGCGATGAGGCTGGCCATGATGAGTAGGGTGAGAGACGGAGTAAGTGATGGAGACGCGAGATGAGGGCGACGGAGGACCGAAATTGAAGAGGAACTCGTGAGTGGAGGTTGCTTACGTACCGCACCACGTGGCTCTTATCAGCTCACCTGTGTCACCTGCTTGCAGATGTCGCCTTAGCACTCCAGCGAGCAGCGAGCAAGGCTGTAGCAAACACAGTGGGTGCACTGGTGAACAGTGCCAGAGGAGTGCAGACAGCCTGCGTCTACAAAGCTACCAAATCAACATGCGTGCTGTCAGAGTCGTATCACATGCTCGACGCCCAAAGCGAGGTCACTCGCGATTATCGCTCGCCGTCCTTTGTACCGTTGCCCGATTAGACGCCCGCACTCAAGTCCACAGACCCCGCCATACCCGTCCGCCATGCCAGCCATCAGGCCATCGCCACAACTATCAGCCTCTGAGCCCGCGACACAGCTGGCGCCTGCGCGTGGCGCCAACACAACCACCGTGCCAACGTCCCATGCGGGGCGCGGAATGGGGCGTGGCCCATGGCCCACCACTTGCCACCCAACGAGGCTTGCTCGAGTTAACCCGCGCGAGCCACCGGCGGCCGGACGATCTCTGGCCAGACTGGCTGGTGATCTCGCGAAGCGCGTGCGGATCTGCGTCCCTGCGGATCTGCGTGATGTGCGTGGGACTCTCCCGTCCACTCGTGCCCCTCCCACGGAATCCCTTGATTGCGGTGATATCAGCCTCGCCGCTTACTCGTGACGTGTCGGCGAGCAAGCAACCGAACGGCACGGAGGGGGGCTGACGAACGGTGAGGTGATGCATGGGAGAGGAGGGCGGGCGTAGGCAAGAGGTTTGAGCGACGAGCGACAGCACAGCATAGCAAAGGCACAGAGTACAGAGTTGATGAGTTCCAAGGCAGTGTATTCGGTGCGTCATAATACTCTCTATTGTCATGTTCCATGTTCCTTGAATGTGGATTGTAATAGAGATATTGTAATGAATTCGACTTCAAGTCATAACATCCATCGGTTGGTGATCCCTGACCCAACCATGCCCCGTACCGTACACCGCCTGACCTGACCGGACCCCGTCTCCATCCCTCACACCCCTCACACCCCTCACACCCTCCTTCCCCCTCCCCACTCATCGTTGCATCCTCACTCTTCCTCTTCATCCTCTAGCATCTACCACTTGTCTCTCAACTACTACATATACTCTACTCGCCCTAATTCTTCCTCGTGTCCTTCCCCTCTCGCTTCCTCTCACCCTCCCCCGAGCCTACTCGTCATGTCAACCCCGCGCCGGCCAGGTGGCGCCCGCCCAAACCCCAGCACTGCTGGCTCCAACCCTCCCCCACCCCAACCTTACTACCAGAACGGCGCCCCCTCCCCCTCCTACTCTCCCTCCGCAATGCGTGCAGCCCCTCCTCCCCCGCGCGTCAACATTCCCGAGGGCAACGTTCGTGAGTGTCTTGCCGGCTGGTAATGCGACGTGGCGCTCGTCCGGAGCCGAACGCAGTGCGTCAGCTCCAGGAATGTTGCCCCTCCACTCGGAGCTGGACAGCCGACCAGAGAAGGTCGTGTCGAGTCACAGATCTTTCTAGCAGGCAATCTGGCGCGGCTGAACCGAGACGGAGGGAAGGCTGGTGCTCCTGCGTCAGCGCGTAGCCGGACTGCATTGTAGGCAGGCGCAATACGGCTCGGAAACGGAAGACTGACCCGCAGCTGGCATCGTTCTCGACCAGGCTGGCCAGGGCGGGTGGCACACACCCAGCCCACTCCCCTCGCTCGCTACGCGACCTCGTCTGCCCTCGCTCGCAACTGCCGGGCCCCAGGCCAGCTCGTCGTCCCGCCCCAAGCTCAAGCTTCCGTCTGCGACGTCCGCCCCGGCCGTCCCGACGCTTGCCCCTTCCCCCACCCCCAGACTCGCTGCCTCCATCCCTTCGCCAGGTCTGGCACCTGGCGGGCGGTCGCAGTCGGGTCCTGCGGCGCCGCCTCGCATGGGCGGCTTGAAGATCGTCATGCCCGCTGTCGGCAGGACCCGAGATGGGGCTTTCCAGGAGCACGAGGAAGATGGTCCGAACGCAATCTTGACGCCTGTGCCGAACCAGGATACAGTGAAGCCGAGGCAAACTGGCAAGGAGCAGAACGACGCGCAAATGATGGAGGAGATCCGCAGGAAGATGGAGCAGTTAAACCGCTATCCGACACCAACACCTCCCATCCCCGGTGACCATGTCCCGATCCCTACAATGTCGCCGCCGCTTGCCAACCAGAGCCCCGACAGTCGTAACAGCAGCAGGCCCGGGTCAATCCACGAGCCAGGGGGGATCGACCCGTCCGACTTGGAAGTCGTCAAGAGTCTCGGCGAGGGCGCAGGGGGTGCAGTCGACATGGTGCGATCGCGCAAGGATGGCTCTATCATGGCACGCAAGGTAGGTGACCACACGGCCTCCGCCAGCCGCCATGCTGACGACCAGGTCATTGCACGCACTCCCGACCCAGCCATTCACAAGCAGATCCTACGCGAGTTGGCATTCCTGTCGTCGACTAAATCGCCCTACATTGTTGACCACTACGGCGCGTTCCTCGCGGACCACGATTCGCAGATCTGCATTCTCATGGAGTTCTGCGAGGCCGGCTCGCTTGACACCATCATCAGCAAGCTCAAGGCGCGCAGCCTTCGCTGCTCGGAGCACGTGCTCGGCCGCATTGCCAGCTCAGTTTTACGTGGCTTAGACTACCTGCACGCGCAGAAGATTATCCACCGCGACATCAAGCCGAGCAACATTCTCCTCACCCGCGGCGGCGCCATCAAGCTGTGCGACTTTGGCGTGTCTGGAGAGCTCGTCGACTCCCACGCCGGCACCTTCACTGGTACCTCGTACTTCATGGCGCCCGAGCGCTTCACCGGCAAGCCATACTCGATCCGCTCGGACGTGTGGTCGCTTGGCCTGACGCTACACGAGGTCGCGCACCTCCGCTTCCCGTACGGCGAGCACCTCGCGCCCATTGAGTTGTTAACATGCGTCCTTCACTCGCCTGTGCCCACAATGATCGACAGCCCCGACGAGGGTGTGATCTGGACGGACGAGATTCGCGACTTTATGGCCAAGTGGTGAGTGGCTGCGTCAGCGACAAACGAGCACCGCTGACCTCAGTCTCATCCGCGATGGCACGCAGCGCCCGTACCCGCGCGACCTGCTAAACCACCCCTTCATCCTGCGCAGCGATGCCAAGAACGTCAACATGGCCAAGTGGGTCGCGGCATTAATGGCCACGTAAAGGACTGTACTTCAAACAACCAGATCCCCACCCTCCACCCTCCCATCCCCCCGTGTTTCTACTACCATTGTCCACTGCCGACCAAACGACGTTGGCTG
Organism: Cutaneotrichosporon sp. PK4640; assembly: GCA_023630115.1. Lineage (NCBI taxonomy): Eukaryota > Fungi > Basidiomycota > Tremellomycetes > Trichosporonales > Trichosporonaceae > Cutaneotrichosporon > Cutaneotrichosporon sp. PK4640. The sequence goes on along the minus strand of JAMALN010000775.1, from coordinate 1,572 downwards.
CGTATTTGTGTCCACTGCATGAGTCATGTCTATATGCATGTTTAAGGAATCTTTCTGAGTCCTGTTTTGGCCGTCGTGTGCAGACGAAGGGGTGCGGGGGTTGAACACCACTATGGTGTGCACACTGGCAGAGTCAAGGCAGCGAGCTAGCTCTTGACTGTTGGGGAGGATCAGCCACGCCCCGTCGCTGCGACTGCGGGTGAATCAATGCACTGCTAATGTTACAGATGCTATATGCTACTCTGTCGCCTCTTCCACTACACCTCATTCTCTAGTCCTCCTCACCCTCCCACAGCAGCAGTCCGAAGCCGGCCGCAATGCCCGCGGCACCGACAAAGGTCTGGAGGTCGGGGACGTGCCCCATCCACACGGCGTCAAAGATGGCCACGAGACCGATCGTGAGGAGGTTGGCGACCGAGCTCGTCGTCGGGCCCCAAACGCCGATCTGCGGGTCAGCTTGAGTGAGGTATTGCAACGCACCAAAATCATCAATCCGGCATTGTACACGGCTCCGCCGACGGCGACGACGACGATCAGACTCCACACGGGCGGCGCCTCGAACGACTCCCACCCCGTCGCGTGGAGGAGGGGGAAGGGGGGCCAGAGGAGCACAAAGGTCGCGACGCCGATGAGGGAGGTGAGGAAGTTGGAGTGGAAGGCGGTGGGGAGGCGGGGCACGGCGTGCGGGGGTGCGCGCATCGGCGTCGGGGGGTGGGAGGGGGCGGGGGTGTGCGCGGCCGAGTGCGAGCGCGAGTGCGAGGGAGTATGGGAGCGCGAGTGGACGGGGCTCATGCCGGCGAACGCGCCGAGGACGGGCGACGCGGGGCGGCTGTTCGGCTTGGTGAGTAAAGGCGTGTGCACCTGCGCTTGCGGTTGAGGCGTAGCCGTGCCGAGGGCATAGTCGTTCTCCGCCTCGCTCTCGACCGCGGCGTCCTCCTCTACCGGGACGGCCGAGTAGTGCATGACCCCGTCTGCGGGGTTGTGGGCGTGGGTTGCGCCGCCCTGGCTCTCGGGGAGGACCATCTTGTACACGACCTCGTAGAGGCCGAGGAGGACTGCGCCGACGACCATGATCAGGTCGCCGATCACGCGGCGCATGCCGGTGCGCTTGTCGCCGTCGTCGGCGACCTTGCCCGCCCCGGCAAAGGTGAGGACGAGGACGCCGGCGAACGCGACGCCGATCGCAAACACCGTGAGGCGCGTGAGGCGCGTCCCCAGAAGGAGGAGGGAGAAGAAGTAGGCAAAGAAGGCAGACGTCGCGTAGATGGCGGTAATGTCCATGGCCGGGGAGAAGGCCATGGCGATGAACCAGCAGATTGCGGGGACCGAGATGAGTGCGGTGAGGGGCACGATCTTGGCGCAAAGCGGGCGCGCGAGCTGGCGCCATCTTGGGGGCGCGCCGAGCTGGTCGGCGAGCACGGCGCGCAGGTTGCGGAGGAGCTGCTTGGCGCGCTCGCGGCGGGTGCGGGGCGTGCGGTTGAAGAGCACCAGCAGCCCAAAGTGGATGGGGAAGACGAGGGCGAACGTCGAGTGCGTGACGAAGAAGCCAAAGTACGGCTTGTCGAAGCCGTA
>JAMALN010000774.1:0-18430 GCA_023630115.1 Cutaneotrichosporon sp. PK4640 | reverse complement strand
AGCGCGAGCGTGGGCGGCAGGGGAGCCGTTAGACGGATCTTGTCTGGACTTTAGATTGGGCCTTTGGGGATCTTGGAGCTTGCATGTATAATCTCATCCACTGGAGCCCAACTCCCTGCATTGACGCCAATCAGCAAGGTGTGCTTGGCGCGCGCAGCATAACCTTGAGCATGACTGAACGAACGAATACATCTCACAGATAGTCTAAATGGTGGCTACGATGCAGCACACAGAGCGCCACAGACCTTTACTCGGCGGAGAGCGAGCGGCGCTTCTTGGTGGTGCGGCTGCTGGGCTTGCGTGTCGCGCCCTTCTTCGACGACTTGGACATCTCGCTCGCCGACCGCTTCGACTTGCGCGTGACCTTGGCCGCAACGGGAGCCGAAGAAGGGGCCGGAGCGGGAGAGGCAGGGCTGGAAAGAGGGACGGCCTCCTCGACAGCAGGAGGAGCAGGAGGAGCGGCGAGGTCCGAGGAGTCACCCTCGTCGATGTCGTCGTGCGCCAGCTCCGGAACGGGCTCCTCGTCGGACTCGACGACCTCCTGGCCATCGGTGCCCATCTCAGCGTCCTCACCCTCGTCCTGGAGGTAGTCCGACCCGTTAAGCAGGGTTGTGCCGTTCTCGTTGGTCTCCTCGTTCTCGTCCGTCTGGTCGTTGTCGCCAGCCTCACCGTTCTCCACGGCCTCGTCGTCCTCGCCCCCCTCGTCGTTGACGTCGGCCTCGTCGCGGTCGCTGTCGTCGGCAGCAGCGGCGTCCGGCTCGTCGCTCTCGGACTCGGACTCGTCCGCGGCCTCCGCCTCGGCGGCCTTCTTGCTGCCCTTGACGACGACGTTGATAGTGATCTGCTTATCAGCGACCGACGAGGGGCCAGCGCACCATAACATCCTTGCCGTTGATCTTGGTGTGCTTGCTGCCCGACCATCCGTGCGAGCTGCGGTTAGCAGAGTCCGCAAGGAAGAACAAACCGCTGGTTGAACACCTTCGGCTCAGCCTTGAACTCGACGTCCTCCACGGCGACCTGGATACCCTGGGCGGACGCGATGAAGTCCTGTCCCGCTGCCTTGGCCGTGGGGGCCTTGGCGACCTTGGGCGCGGCCTTGTCCTTGGTCGACTTCTCCTTCTGGGACTTGGACGCCTTCACCTTGCTCTTGGCCTCGGACTTGCTGCCCTCCGTCTTGGAGCGGCTGGTCTTCTCCTTGGTCGCCTTCTCCTTGCCAGCCTTGCTGGCCACCTTGGTAGGCTTGGTGCCCTTGGACTCGGCGGCCTTGTCGGCCTTCTTCTTGGCTGCGGCGACCTTCTTCACCTCCTTGTCCTTGATCTTCTTGGTCTCGGCCGCGGCCTTCTCGGCCTTGGCCTTGGCGTCGGCCTGGCGGGACGACTTGGGGCGCGTCGACTCCTGTCGTCAGCCCAGCGCTTGCAGATGATGCGACGCGGCGCGGCGGACGTCTCGCCGATCTTCGACCTTCCCCGTCATCACTCGAGCGCCCTTCCCGTCCCCAGTCCCCGATAGTGTGCTCACCTTGGCCTTCTTGGGAGTGGGGGCCATGGTGTCTAGTTGTCAGACAGTGGGCTGAAAAGGAGTGGGGTGTCGAGGAGTGAGAGAGTGAGCGAGACAAAGGAGTTGAGTGAGGTGTGAGTGGAAGAACGGATTGTTGTTGTTGTCACCCAAATCAATAGGGGAGGGAAGGTCGCCCCACTCTCCACTCTTCCCCCCCTTCCCCCTCCCCCTTGTGTGTTGCGCACAGACCACCTTGCTTGTTTGGCTGGCATGGCTGGATAGACCTGGGGCACGGTCCCCCAATATCGCGCCTGTGCCCACGCACCTGTCATCATGCAAGCTTGATCCATTGCTTGGGGTCTGGATATCACAGCGTGGGCTGTACTAGTCGACAAGTGAGATTGGAGCGCTCACCCTCGCGTACTCGTGTTCGCCCAAGTCGTTGCCCACTCCCATCGTCGTCATCATAATCGTGTGTTGGTATCCGGTATATTGATACAGTAATGTTGGTGCTGCGCTCCCCTCTAGTGCATGATTCCACCCCCAGACCCAGGGGCTGTATGGCTCTTTGGAAGGAGGAGAGCGCAGAAAGCGGTCACACCATAGACCGCAGTGGTAACGATCAACGGCAGTGTAGGCTGAATCGCGAGAAGCACTCCAGCGATGACGGGCGCAATCACACCTGCCAGACGTGACAGCGCCGCAGACGTACCGCAGGCTGTTCCGCGAATGCTCGTGCCGAACGTCTCGGGAGTCATGCCATCTGGAGGGTCAGCGGTGTGCACAGGTAATGGGTAGGTGGGACTCACAGAGCACTGCGTACATTGCTGTGCCAGCCAGCGAGATAAACATGGAGCTTATCGTGCTTGCAGTCTTGGAGCGGACACGGATGAAGGCAAGCATCGCCACGCCTGTGGCGAGGGTGCAAACCGCCAGACTCTTGCGGCGGCCAAGCTTGGTCTGAATCATCCACGCGCCCATCTGGACACGCGTCAGCAATGGTCAAAAGCAAAAAGCTCGTCTGATGGTCGTGTCAAGGCACTCACCACCGAGCCTGGACAGCCAGCCGCGGCGTACAGGACGTATTCCTTGAGAGCTCCCTCGATCGCGTTGTCACCCTCCTTCTGGCGACTCTCAAGAACGCTTGGGAGCCAAACATTGAACATCGTGTAGGCTTGCGTCAGCGACGGTGTTTGAGCGATTGCTTACCGAACGCCATCAGACCCCAGATGATCCACATGAGGATGACAGTACGGCGCCACCGCGGAGAGAAGAGCTTGGCCATCTGCTTCTGCCAGTCGTGCAGCCAGTCAAATCGAGGCTTTGAGCGCCCGCCGCGGCGATTGCTCCGCGAACGTGGCGTGAGGGGAGAGCGCTGGGAGAGCGGGCTGAGGGGCGCCATGGGAGAGGCCGGGGGAGACATTGCCGGATCCTCAGACGGCGGGATGAGCGCCCGTGCCTCCTCAGCGTCGGACAGGTTCGACAGTGCAGACACGCCGGACTCGCCGGCGACTTGCGAGGGCCGCACGTCGTTGTGGTCGATGTCCATGGAGTGCCGGTTGAAGTCGGCGATAGCTTGAAGAACAACAACGGCCTCCTTGTTGCGTCCAGACGAGACGAGGTAGCGAGGCGACTCGTGCAGCCGAAAGAGTAGGCTGCGTGCAAGGGCGCAGGCCAGGTTCTGTCGTTAACTCGACGCTTCTGTGGGCGCACTCACGATAGCCCCCAGTGCGAAGAGGACGTGGCGCCACCCGTTGTTTTCCCCATTCTCGAAGTCGCAAGTGGCGTGGTCGCGGCAGCTGGCGGAGGGCAGAAGCAGGTATCCGACAACCGACGAGAGAACCGCCCCAAACGAGAAGAAGACAGACAGCAGCGTCAAGAGGTACTGTTTGGAGTGAGGAAGGTTCTCGAGGAAGAGAGTCCCATCCGTGGGCATTGAGCCACTGTCCGTCAGCGTGATAAGGTGTGGAGGGCTCACCCAACAGCGGTGCCCAGGAAGAACATGCAGATGCAGAGGACCCAGAAGTTTGGAGCAAAGCTGGCAGCAATGCCGAAGACCGCCGTGAGGAGGAGCGTGGTGTGAAACGGAAGAGCGCGCCCGAGGATATCAGAGACGACGCCCCACCCGACTGCGCCGAGCATCATCTGCGGATCAGCAATGGGATCACACAGCATCGCTTCAGAGCGCAGCGGTTGTCACTCACCCCGGCCATCATACTGGCACTGAGAAGACCGGCGATTTCGCTTCCCAGATCAAAGTGGACGCGGACGCGGGGGAGCACGACAGCGATACACTGGAGGGCGCTGTTGTCGCTCATCCATCCGCAGCCGCAGAGCGCGAAGAGGCGCCACTGATACGCGCCTGTCGATCAGCATAGGTCACGGGTGTGGGGCGTGGAGGGCTGGTGAAACGGTGAAGATGTGACGATGGTGCGTGGGTTCTGCGGAATGGGCGATTGTGCATTGCGCAGCAAGCAGCGTGCACGAAAGGAAGGTGGACGTGGTTGCGTCGCCGGCAACACACCCCGGGCCGAGCCGGCCCTGGGGCATCCCAAGCCACCAAGGGAAGTCACCCTGCTCCTCCTTTGCTCGCGTCCGGGGTCGACTCACCAAAGCCAAGGCGTTCGAGCGTCTCCTCGATGCCGCGGTCGTCGTCGTCTCTGATCGCGTCGCGCACTGCGTCTTCAGAGTCGCTTTCCGAATCGGTAGATCGGCGAGGCGTGGGGAAGTAGCTTGCATCGGCCGAGGCGTTGCCGTTAAGGCGGGCATGTGTTGAATCATCTGGAGCGATGTCGAGATGGGGAGTTGGATTGGGTGAGTATTCTCGTGTCTTCATGTTGTTTGGTTGTGTGATGGTGATGGTGATGGTGTTGATCCAAGAACAAGTGACGATGAGAGCTTAAAAGAGGGTGGGTGTGTCGGTCGGGCCTACGCGCTTTGCACCGCAGCACTGCAGGTGGTTGACAACGTCGCCGTTCACTCACGCTCTCAATCTGGGGATCTGGGGACTGGGCGTGTGACGCGGGGCCGCCGGGTCAAGGTGAGTTCAACCCCTGACACGTGACGCCAAGAGCATGGAAACCACGTTGTCCAGGCACAACATCTCCTCCACCATCGCGGGACGCGACTGACAATGTCGCACGCGCTTTGGCCACTCAACCTCTCCCTCTCTCGCAGGCTACTGTATCTCATCAACCCACCACATCGAGCCCTCCTTGGCATGGCTGAACTCGACGTGGACGACCTCGACGCGCAGATTGCCCGACTTGAGGCCCTCAAACAAACACGACTTGCCAAGGCACAGGCTGTCGCTCGCGAACGCGACCGGGAGGCTGCCAAAGTCCTGGTACAGAGCACCCCCACCAAAACGAAGCGTACGTTCTGCACGCTGCAAGCAGTCTGATACCCAGCTATACCCTCCGATCTCCCAGCCGCCCCCTCACAGCCCAAGTTTACTTTCACCGCACGCCCAGGGCCTTCCCGCCCAACGGAGTCACAACTCCCCTCCCTCCCCTCGTCTCGGAGCAGCTTTGCGGCAGCGCTTGCACGGAGGCGTGCAAACGACGGCGATGATCGTACCGAACGCGTCGCATCCCCTGTCGAGTTGAAGCTTGGGCCAGCAGAGTTCGGCCTTGACGCGGAGGGCGGGGACGAGTGGCGCTCCCTCGAGCCCAACTCTGGCATTCGCCTCTCGTGAGGGTGTCAGCTTTCATCTGCTAACAGCAGGAAGCGGGCAATGTCTCACGCAGAGGTCCAGGACCACCTTCGTGGCCGCTACTACCTCCCACCAGCACGAGTCTACACCCTCGCCCGCCTCAATCGCGACGGCGCAACGTACAGTGTGCCCGTCGACAAGGAGTGGGTGACGATCGCGGTCGTCGCGGAGCGTAGCGAAGTGCGCGTGAGCGGTGCCAAGGAGAATGGTGAGGTTGGTGACGACGATGACCTCGACGACGACGACTCGGCACCGTCCAAGAAGGACCCGAAGGGCAAGGGCAAGAGCAGAGACAAGGTTCCAGAACAGAAGCGCGCATCACGCAAGTATATCAGCCTCACCCTTGTCTCGCTCCCATCCCTTTCCCAGCGCAATAGATCTAGCGGCGACGCGCACTTTCAGATGCTGCTCTTCGAGGCCGACGCCGTCCATCGCAAAGGCGCAGAGCCGGCGTTTCGCGGCGGCTCGGGCGGTGCCTTCGAGAAGTGGTCAACCCTGACCGTCGGCAGTGTGATCGCTGTTGTGACCCCGCGCATCCTTCGTCCACTGAAGGTACGTGCTTGTCTGATATGGATTCTAACAGCAGTCTGGAGCCACCCCTCACCCTCTCACCCTCCCGCTCGCGCTCAACCCAACTTCAGCCGCCGCCATCGCCGTCATTGGGCACGCAAGTGACTTGTGTCGCTGTCCCGCACGCAACCGCGACGGTACACAGTGCAGCGCATGGATCGACATGCGGCAAGACAGCCAGTGCGACTACCACAAGGTCGAAGAGCTGAAGCGCGGACGTGCCGGGCGCGGCGAGTTCGCGTCCGCCACCTCGGCGCTGGAGGGCATGTACCGGGCGGAGAACAGGGCCGGTGCCCGACCCACCGGACGAAGCGAAGGCGAGGGCGCAACCTATGTCCTCGGCGCGGGCAAGGTCGTGCGCACAGGCCAACGGAGTGCGCCAGCGCCCACCCGACCGAATAAGCGGCACCGTGAGGACCAGGCCGCCATCGACGCGTCGCGGGAACGCCTCCTCGAGCGAATAGACGACAATTCGCCTGGTGCACAGTACCTCCGTGCGGCCGCAGAGGTGCAGCTCCAGCGTGCCAACGGCACTGAGAGACCGGTGACGTCCACTTCACAGCGGCATGTCGCCACGCCCGCCGCGATCAATGCGCTTGGCTATGACCCCAACCGTCAGCCAGAGAACTCGGCACGACGCGCCGCGCTTCTCGCGTCGCTCAGTGGGCCTGTCGATCGCACCAAGCTTGTGCGCAAGCCAAGAGAACCCAGCCCCGCCATGATCGACCTCGACTAGTGAGGAGAGAGTCATGCATGCGATGCAAAAGAATGTTTGTAACTGGGTGTGGAGGTCTCCCACGAGCCGTAGGCCGAATAGCAGTTCACCGTTCTGATTAGTGCACGGGATATCGCGCTCTGCTTGAAAGGTGCACGTACAACACCAGTCAGAGGGCCATCCGCAAAGTTCTTCCGACTCGCAGCTGCTCCCACGATCCCACCACCACCACTCCTTCCACTTCACTCATTCATCCATGAATGTCTCAGTCGTTGGACATCGGAACCATGCTAAGCACTATGCCTGACTTCTGACCCGTTGTCATGCGCAACCTCACTGCCACGCCGCCACGCGCAGTCTGGTACTGCCACGGTGGCGATCAATGCGCCCCCCGCTTCTCAACGATGGATCAAGTTCATTCTCCTGTCTATAATGAGGCGCTTGGGCCTCAGTGATCACCTCAACCTAGTCCGCCACTTGTGGCATCCCCGCCGTGCACAACAGGTGCGTGATGTCATGGGCTATCTGCGTTCTTTGACGAAGATTTCGAGAACCAGGTAGCTGGCGAGCAAGAACACGCCAAAGACGATGGCCAGCAGAGCTGTGTCAGGCCACCAAAACGCTTGGGCATGGAACCCGAACGACGAGAGGACTGGAGTCAGCATGACAACATACTCAGGAGATTCGAGAGGCAGGCTGAGGCACAACGCCCACTCGCCCTCTAGCCTAAACGTTTGGAACTACAACAAGCGTCCCGAAGTGGGCTGCTGTGATACCAGGCACAAGGCCCACTCCCCCATACCTCTACCCCGAGAAGCACATCGCTGAGACGATCGGCGGCAAGTCACAGCAGCCGCCCGCAAGCTGCAGGTTGTGGCGAGCTGGGCAGCTGGTTGCCAAAGTCCTGAATGCCCTAGCATGTTCCCCCAAGCACTCACTGGTTGCGCTCGGCACCTGGATGTCAAGACCAAACTTGTGCTCGATGAGTTGGAGATACCGTAGCTCATTGACGAGCAATGCTTCGTATGCGGCGTGGAAGAACGACAGGGTAAGCATCCAGCGAAGGCCCTCGGCGACCCGGTCGTAGTTCATCAGCAGACCTGCAAACAGAAGGCTGGTGGCGTTAGTGCGATCCCACATTTGAGACCTACTTGTACAGCATGACGAGCGAGCCGAGCAGGTTGGCCACCCCCTGGTCCGCCACCGAGACAGAGATGAAGAGCACAATCGACGAGGCCGCGAGGTTGAACAGCACAAGCGTCATGATGAACTTCCAGAAGCAGGAAACTTCGGGGTTCAGGCCAGCCAGGCCGTACACGATCGAGCCAAGGACGAATGGCGGGATGACGCGCAGTGGAAGGATGTCGAACAGAACTTTAGACAGGAAGTAGGCACTGGGCTTGTAGTAGCCGTTAGCGCTGATGTTAGCAGTCCAGCCCTCGCATGTGTTGAGGTGGTACCAAACCGTACTCACCGCTCACGCATGAATAGCATGCGCTCGTTTGCAAAGATGCCCAGCGACGACAGTGTTGAGAATCCGAAGAGCGACAAGATGAAGAGGAAGAGGCCGAGGCGGTTCCTGCATCGTTAGCATTGCATTCTGCAGGACTCACTGGAAGCCGGGGATGTCGTTGGTAACGTGGTAGAAGAAGAAGCCGCACAGCAGAGCCACCACAATCGCGACCGCGTAGTGGGTGAACATGAGCATTGGGTTGCGATAGAGGTTCTTAAAGGCGCGACCGCTGAGCAGGCGGAACTGCGTCCAGAACGTCGCCTTGTCGTATCCACGCAGCAGGGCGATCTCTTCGCTGACGTCCCGCTGGTCGTTGGAGATGCCGTCCGCCGACTCGCCAGCCTCGATACGGGTGATCTCAGCCTCCGTGATCTTGGCGCCATTACTAGCACGGCATGCCAGGACCAGGGAGGCGAGCTGCTCCGGAACGGTGTAGTGGGTGTCGCGAGGGGTCGAGGTGCCAGACGAGAAGAGGCCGAGGAGTCGGGCAGCCTTCTTCTTGATGCCGACGGTGACAGCTTCGACGGGGTTCTCCTCTTCGAAGCCCAGCTGGTGGTCTCTCCTCGAGTGCGACGAGAACCCAGCCTCGGCATCGGACGGTCCGTTGCGGGGGGCGCTGGAGCTAGGACGGGCCGGCGTGTCGGTCCCACTGGCAATGCCGCTGGCCATGCCACTGGCGAAGCCGCTCGCTGCGCCGCTCTTGCGGTGATCGCCCGCCGCCTCGACCGTCAAGTCGATGAGGAAGTCGGCGATGTTGAAGCCAGGCGGGCACGGGTGCCCGATACCCTCAAAGTGCTCCTGCGCTTTGGATGCGTCGTCCGAGTACACCATCTGTCCACGACCGAGGAGAAGAAGGCGGTCGAAGAGCGCCACAATGTTGGACTGGGGCTGGTGAATAGTGAAGATGACGGTCCGGTTGTAATCCCTCGCCAAGGTCTTGAGCGACTCGACGACATTGTATGCGTTGTAGGAGTCGAGGCCGGAGGTGGGTTCGTCAAGGAAGAGGATAGAGGGGCCTGTGACGAGCTCGCAGGCAATGGAGACGCGGCGCTTCTCACCGCCAGAGATGGACCGCTTGCCGGACTCGCCAATGCGCGAGTCCTTGATGCCGATGATGCCCAGCTCCTCCATGGTCTCCAGAGTGCGGTACACCTTGGCCTCATAACTCATCTCACGAGGGAGGCGCAGTAGAGCCGAGTATAGGACGGTCTCGTAGACCGTAAGCGTTGGAAGGAGTGTGTCCTCTTGGTCGACGAAACCGACGACACGACGGAAGGTGGACGAGTCCAGGATACGGCCGTTGACGTAGACCTCACCAGTCACGGTGCCCGTCTTGGCGCGGCGACCAAGAATGTCGAGGAGAGTCGACTTGCCCGCACCAGACGCGCCCATGATCGCCATGATCTCGCCTGGGCGGGTGGCGCCCGTGACATGCGAGAGAAGCTCCTTGCCGGACGGAAGCGTATACGAGATGTTGGAGAAGTGAAGAGTGGCAGGGACATGGTCCGACATCAACTTGGCCGCTTCCTCCTCGGGAAGCTTGATACCGGATCGGCGGCCGGGAAGTCTCTGGGCGCGGCCAGCATACCACATCACTTGCGTCAGCGGGGGGCATTTGCGCACCGACTTACAGATACAGGCCAGAACGAAGATGGTGGCAGCGATAGCAGCGCTGAACGCGACAAGAGCAGAATTGTCAGGCTTTGCGGGCGGGTTGTACCCTGGCACTTGGGTGTAGTGGACACACTCGCCGGACTCGCAGTCGAGGGTGATGGAGCGGTCGCCAAAGATGTCATTGATAAGTTGGTTCATGGCCGGCTCCTCGAACGTGCACCCCTTGCCAGAGATGCAGTTGAAGCTGCCAGGGCCCTTGATCTCCTCGCTCAGGAAGTCGTCGATGTCTGGGTATCAGTCGGATGTTCACCTTGATGGCTTTCGACTTACTGACACTGCCGTCCTCTCCACAGAGGAAGCGGCCGGGGATACACGCGCACTCGACTTTGTCACAGCGATAGTGTGTCTCGTTGCTTCCATCTGAAGTCAGCATACTCCGGCTGTCGGTGGTCCTCACCATAGCCCTCCTCTGCAGTCCAATCGCACTGCTCCAGCTTGCAATAGAACGACTCGATGCGGTCGACCCAGAACTGGAATCCACAGGTGCCCTTCTCATCTGAAGGCTCAAGCGAGTCGTCGCCAAGCAGTCCGTATCGGCCGTTGTTCAACGCCGAGTTACTCTTGGGGCCACCGGCTGAGCAGCTGAAAGTAACCTGCGGGGGCCTGTTACCCGGGATGGTGTCGATGATCTTGCGGTTGGTCACGTCGCACATCTGGAAACCCCGGTCCACGGTGAGACCGCCGTTGTAGCAGGTCATCCTCATCTCGTCGTCGTCGTCGTCGTCGCCATCGGAGTGGTCATCAAAGCCGTCGATGGGGTAGCGCATCTTGAACCCCTTGCAGGCGCGGTCATCCTTGCAGACTGACGGGTCAGGACGTCCGCGCAATTCACGCACCATTGCAGTTGATACCGCCCCACCCATCCTTGCACTTGCACAGCTCCTTGTCCGGACGAGGGTATCGCTCGTCGCCATCGGCAAGCGAACCACACACTGCACGTCAGCAATGTCCTTAAGCGGATATCAGTCAACTCACGAGGAGTCAGACAGTCCTGACCGCCGAAGCCGGCTGGACAACGGCATTGTCCATCGAACTGGTTGCACTCGCCGAACTGTCCGCAGTTGAACGCGGGCAGGAGGCAGTTAAAACAAGGCGGGCAGTCATCCTTTGGCGGATCGCCTGGTCGCCGCCGAGGGGGCACCTACCCGTTAGCTGGTCACTCCCTATTGTCTGGAAACGCGTTCGTACGCACCAGCGACATATTTGCAGGCAAGTAGGACTGAGCGGGCGACAGTCCAGCCCCACGGAGGTCCGCCAGCTCGCTACTAGGCGCGCTGAGACGCGACGCGGCAGCGCCGAACCCCGGTCGTACAGACTCGGCTGTCGCCGATACTGCACCAAGTAGCGCCGGAAGCAGGAGCCGCATGGGGTAGCGAGTAGATGGGTCGGTGTTGACGGAGAGTAGCGAAAGAGCTGTTGCAGAGGAGGGATGGTGAGGGGGATGAGAGGTGAGGAGTGTGGATGTGGTGACAGTACTCTAGTAGTGACGAGTGGCGTCGCAACCGTGTCTCGCAGCGTGCAACCGTGGCCACTCTGTCAGCTGTCAGTTGGGGGGGGTGGGGGAAGGGCTCCCTTCAGCCTGAGATGGGCGCCCACCAATGACGCAACGCGGACTTGGCCCCAATCTCCACATACCCTCACCCCTGAGGGACAAGAGGTCGACGCAGGGAGGGAGCAAGCTGTGGTGCACATGTGCAGACTGGTTAAAGTTATAGATGCATGAGTCTAAGGGGGAGGGTGGCTTTTGTGTGGTGCATGGTGGACGAACGATGCATGGAGAGTAGTGGGATTGTGTGGGTGAAGCTCAACAAGAGGCTCTGGCGCAGGAGAGTATGCGAACGGCGTGCTGGGTCCAGCCTAACTGACAATGTGTAATGCACAGTTAGGGGCGGTGTTAAAGCATTATAATGAATTAGTACAAGGCCCGTCGTTCGATTCACTGTCATTGCCTTGTACCAGGGGTGGCCTTAACCTAGGGGTCTAGTTAAGGTGACGGTTAGTACATATAGGTTCCATGAGTTGAATCTCTGGTTCCGAACCCTGGCGATGCCCTGAATACAGCCAACCGGGCCATCAGGAAGAGAGTCAGTCGCCACTCTGGCGACGACGTTTCTGCTTTGAGAAGACCCGGAGCTCGGGAGAGTCGTCGAGGGCGCGTGGTATACATGTCAATAGCATCCAGATCTGGATATCCCCAGGGGGAAGCGATTACAACGTTGGTACATGGGGCGAGAGCTTGTCCTCGAGTCCCCGGTGTCCCTCCTTCTTGTTGCACCATGGTGGTGGAGGGACGTTGCCTGCGTACGAGCGGCAGCGGGACGAGAAGCTGTGGGCGTGGTCGTACCCGCGCGCACCGGCGCGGTGCGCATCCGCCAGACGGAGCATATCCGAGATCTTGGCGGTGGTGGTGAGGTGCCTGCGCGCGTACGCGAACCCGTCCAGCGCCATCTGGTGCAGGCGCTCCGGCTGGTCGAAGTACTTGTTGATCTCGAGCTCGATGCGCTCGATGTTCCACGTCGGCTCGAGGCGGATGACAAACTCGCCCATGGCCTCCTCGTGCTCGGTCGGCAGGTCGGACGCGATGACGCACCCGCTCAGCAGGGCCTGCGCGTACTTGCGGATGAGCTTGCGCTCGAGGCTCGAATCGAAGACGCAGATCTGCGCCTGGCGCATCCCGCGCGCAAAGTCCTCGCGGAGGGCGCGGTGCGGCGCGTACGATGCGTGGCCCATCTCGTACGTCTCGAGCGGCTTCTGCTTGTACTCGTCGGCGGAGCTGACGCCGTACCCCGGGTGCGGGTGGCGCGAGATGGGCGAGGGCGGGAGCGACTTGTCGTGCTCGAGGCGGCGGAGGTGGTCCGTGACCGTCGTGCGGACGGGGTAAAACGAGCCGTCAAAGCCAAAGATGACAGCCTGGGCGGTGCGCTCGCCCCACGGCAGCGGGTAAAAGTCCCACTCGTTGCCCGTGTCTGGCGAGTGCCCGAACAGGCCCATCTCAAACTGCGGGTACACCTTGCGGACGTTGGCGAGGTTGAAGAGCTCGGGCAGCTCGAACGCGTACTTTGTGACGGTGATGTTGTTGGCCTGCGGGTACCATTCCTTCAAGCACCGGTGCTCGTGACAGTCGCCGAGCTGCTGGACGAGCAGCGCGCCGCAGTCCAGCGCGTCGACGTGTGGCATGTCTTTGGCCTTGTAGATGTCCCTGATGGTCAGCTGATACCGGCTTGGCTTGCCGTAGATTAAGGCACGAGCCGCTCACGAGATTGTCCACACAATGTCATACCGCACCGCGTCATTGCACGCGTCGACGCGCTCTGTCCACTCGGGCGGTGTCCACGGCTCGGAGGGCGCGTCGTCGGCCTGATCGTCTGCAGGCGCTGGGGGCCGAGTAAACATCCGCAGCCACTCGACGCGCTCGGACGCCCACCGCTCCCGGGGCGCCTCTTGGCGCGCCCTTTGCTCCGCCGCGGAGTGCTCGGTTCGGCTCGCCTCGAGCTGCGCGACTCGGTTGGCGCGCCGCTTAACGTTGACGCTGAGGGGGACGTTCCAGTCGTATCCGGCCCACCCTGGTCCCCAGACGTCGACGATAACGTGCGGGTGGCGCAGTGCCGCTGCGGGTTAGACACTTGTCCAATTCATCGTATTCAGGGTCTGGCGTATCTGGGTCGGGGGCACAAGGGGACGTATCAACTCACCGTCGACAATTTCGTACGTGTGCGTGTTCATTCGCTCCAGATAGTCGTCGTACGCCGTGAGGAACAGGACTCGCTTCTTCGCCCCGACCAGCGGGGGTGGGGCGTGGTCAAAGGGGCTGGGGCCCGTCGCGTCCGAGCTGCCCCACCACACAGGCCACGCATCCTCGCCCTCGCCGACGACCGCGCGGCGCGCAAGCTCGCTCCCCTCCTCCTGGCGAGTGGCCATGCGTGACCGCCAGCTCCGGAGGTCGACGTGTCCCTGCGCGTCCGGGTACGCGGCAGTGTCGCGGGCGGCGAGCTCGGCGGCCCAGCTCGCGACGGCGACGCGCTGGGAATGCCTCTCCTCCATGTAGAGGATGGCGAGGACGGGGAGGGCGATGAGGAGGGCGATGAGGACGCCGCGGCGCCGCAGCCGCGAGAGCGCGGGCGAGCGGCTTCGTCGCCGGTTTGCAGAGGAGGGGACGGAGGTGGGGAGGGTGGGGGAGGTCATGGAGCGGGACAAGGCCTTAGGGAGGATCGAGGACGAGTCGTCGTCGGCTCGGCGGGGGGCCGAGAGCGAGAACCAGCTCGAGGAGTCGTCGGCGACGTGCATTATAGAGGTGAGATAGAGTAGATGATGAACATGAGATTGTGAGTGAGTGAGTGACGGACGAGTGACTGTTGACACGAAGTGAGGCGCGAGCGGGGCGGGGCGGGGGTGGGTGCTCGGTAGCTCATCAGGCTGCGCAGATACGGGACGGGACGGCTAGCTGCGGCCATTGGGCTTGGCCTGATAGACAATCCCACCAGTCTGCCGGCCCGTGCGCACAAGGCCAGAGGGAGAGACAGAGGGTTGAGACGTGTTGCTGCGGTGCAGGGTTGTATGGGGAGGTGGGTAGGTGGCACGGACAAAACCTGCGCGAGGCGAGCCCCTGACCAACGCCACTTTTGGATAGGCGCACGTCGCCTCGCCCACAGAACACGCCGACGCGTCGCCGCAGAGCCCGAGCCCCGAGGCCGCTTCGGCTTCCGATAGTCCCGGGAGGACAGGGATGCGGGGTGCTAGCTAAACTAGTCAAGGGCGTCGGACGGGGAGAGGAAGCGGTGAGTCGCCCCTCCGCAGCACCGAGCCCTGCTGCGCTAGGGAGGCCCGTGCAGTAGGTTTCTCAATTTCTCGCTTGAGCCACCAGCCCCAGGGGTACATGTTCTGTATTTACATGGACTGCAAAGTTGAGGCATGGTGGTGTGCTTTGGGGAGGGTGAAACGGACGTGTTCGAGAATGGAACTCGAAAATGTCTTGGCTCAGGGTGGACGCGCCGTCCGGGCCGCTGAGAGGTGGCCTGTGCGCATTCCGCAGTCCGAACGGACAGCCGAAGACCCTGCCTCACGCCCACGTCGGTCGCCGTGGTCACGCATCAATGATGGACCGAGGGCCGAGCGAGGGTCGACGAGCCAAGCAAATGCCCTGCTTTACGCAGCAGGGAGTCCCCTACTTCGCGCTGCACCCGTCACCCTTGGCCTGGGCTGCCGCGGCATGCCTGCTCGGATCTCGGATCTCAGAAGGCACCTCTCGCAAACCCCGCTCCGAGCTGCCAGTACTGTAGTTCCACTTTGATGGATCTGCACGATCTGCAGCCGTGCCTCGGTGCCGCGTGCCGCCTGCCGGCCGGGCCGAGGCAGATCGAGCTGCCGCGGCCTACAAGGACATACGTGCAGGAGCCAACAGCATGTTCTTCCGTCGGTACAGCTGCCATCGGGAGCAGTCATTGATCCTGGGCCCATCCAGCGGGCCTTGCACTCAGCTGGAAGCGCCAAAGTGCGAAGTGGTACGGCGGGTTACGTAACGACACAACTTGCAGCACAACTGGACAATACATGCATACAAGTCAACCGCTATATCACTAGGACATGTCGAAGCCCGCACCACTCGTGATCGCCTGAAGGAGCTTGGAGCGCAGCATCGCCTCGTCCTTGTAGTCGGGCAGCTTGAGGAGGTTGGCGCAGCTGCTCGCGGTGGGCAGGCGGCTCTTGTCCGCGCCGCCGTTCCGCACCCCGAACGGCGGGTTGAGGTGCGCAAACCCGAGCAGCGGGGGGCGCGAGCAGCTCGTCACGAACGTGAGCAGCTGCCGCTTCTGCTCCTCGCTGAAGCCGTCGACCACGCGCCAGAACATGGCGGGCGTACGCTCGTCGTCGAAGCCCGTGACGGTCGTGTGCGTGCGCAGGTCGATGATGTCGATGGGCGTCTCCTCGCCGCCGAGGAGCTGAGCCAGCTCGTTCTGGTCGAACATGCGCAGCCAGCGCGGGTCGATCAGGTCGCTCAGGCCCGCGAAGAAGGCCTCGGACTGCGCGGCAAACTGCCGGTCCAGCTTGTACTTGCACACGAGGGCGATGTACTCGTGCCGGTTCTCGGCGGTGACGGGGATGTCGGCTCCGCCGGGGATCAGGTCGACGCTCCTGGCAACGCCGAACTCGTCCTCAGTGACGGAGAAGGTGAGGGACAGCTCCTCGGGGTTCGGGTAGTTCTTGAGCTGGATCAGGCCGCGGTACAGGTCCCGGTCGAGGGACGCCAGGTCGTCGACGTACGACTGCCGGCCCAGCCACTTGGCGAGGAAGAAGCCGGCAAACGTCACATCCACGAGCATGTCGGCGTACAGCGCCTTGCCGAGGAGGCGGCCGATGAAGCCGTACCACGCGAGCTGGTGGGGCTCGGTCGCGTAGCTGTGCGGGTTCGGGTACAACTCGTTGCGGAGGTTGGCGAGCCACAGGCCGCGCTCCGTATCGAATGCCTCCTTGCTGAGGTTGTGGAGGAATTCCTTGAACAGGCCGCCACCGTCGATGCCAGCCTCCTCGTTGCCCCATCTGTCGTCAGCAGCTGCATACAGATCAGGGTAGCTCCGCTCACTGGTCGATGAAAGTGATCTCGACAATGTTCTTCAGGCCGCTCCCGAGAGAGTTGAGCTGCCGGAACCCGTCCTCGGCGAGGTTGGTACGGCGGATCGACACTCTATGCCGCGCCCGCCCGTAGCGCTGGATACCTAAGCGCTTCCGGTCGGCGCGGATGAACTCGCGGAACACCTGGAGGCGGGTGGCGAACGGCACTGCCATGGGCAGGTTGTTGAGCAAACCCAGACGCGGGGAAACGTGCGGGTTGGCGAGCTGCCGCCGGCTCATGTACTGCCGGGGGCGCGCGACGCCGTGCTCGTCCACGCTGCCCGTCTCGAGCATCTCGTCCTCGTACTTGACGGCGTCGATGAAGCTGCCGCGCAAGTCCGCCATCATGACCCAGTACTCGTCCGGCGCAAACTTGCGCCGCCCGTTGCGCTCGGTGACGCGCACCACGCCCTGGGTGAAGAGGCGCCGGTCGGCCTCAGTGCCCACGCCGCGCACGCCCTGCCCCACGCCCTTCATGTATCCCCAGAACGCGAGGTCGCGCCACGTGCTGGAGAGCTCGAGCACCTCGTCCAGCGAAAGCGCGTTCGTCGGGGTGAAGAACTCGTCGTCGGGCGTGAGCAGGAGGAAGTGGTTGTATAGGTGGGTCAGGAGGAGGAGCATCGACCTGTTAGGGTCTGTCGTCAGCAATGTCGGGGGGTCTGGCTTACTCGTTGAGAAGAGCGTCCACTGATCCGCCGCGTTGGTCCACTTGCCACGTACGCCCTCGCGCCAGAGGAGCTTGATGAGCGCTCTACCCCGGTTGCCGTCGAGGAGCGCGTCGAGCGTGGCCTCCCACTTCGGCGAGCCGCGGAAAGCGCCGAGGACGCTGAGCACAAACGTCGAGAAATCAGATAACGAGCCGGCGTTGGTCGCGTGCGACGCGAGCGTCCCCACGTGCTGCGGGCTTGCGAGCAGCGCAAGGGGCTTGGCGACGCCCGGCGGCAGTCTTGTGCGCGCCGGTGCGACGGGGCCGACCGCCTCGTCCTCGCTGTCGTCGTCGATGTCCATCACCGCCGCGGCCGCCACGGCGCCGGCGCCGGACACACTGCGCTCGGCCCACACGCCCCACCCCTCCCCAAGGGTAGGGAGGAGCGTCCCGAGCACGGCCATCCACGCGCGCATCCCCGGCGCACCGGCGCGCTGGAGCATGCCGCCGGTGATGCCGAAGGTGGCGAGGTTGGCGAGGAAGTACGTCCGCCCGAGCTCGTCCTTGAGCCGGCCGTATTCCAGGAGGGAGGGGTTGGCGGCGGCCGCGGGGAGGAGCACGCCGAACAGGGGCAGACTGGACGAGAGGTGCGTGAGGGAGGGGAGGGGGATGGAGGCGGGGAGCGCGGGGACAGCGAGGAACGAGTCGACGAGCGGCGCAACGAGGGGCGACTCGCGGGTGAGGGGGACGAGTGCGTTCGGCGCCGTCACGAGCCGGATCACGGGGAGGAGGAGCGGGTGCCGCCGCTTCGCGGCCGCGAGGGCCTCGGTGATGTCCGTGAGGGTCTCGATCCACGCGTGCGCCGCGAGCCCGGCAACGACCTCGGTCATGGAATCTGGCGGGAGGTTGGCGTACGCCCCGGGCTTGAGGAACGCCTCAAGCGAGCTGAGGAGCTTGGCGGCGATCTCGGTGCTGGCGTCAGCCCGGCCGCATCTCCACTTACCGAGGATTGGTGCTGACGAAGCGCAGGATGCGGGCCAGGAGCACGCCGAAGCCCGGCGCGTCGGTGGTGAGGAGGACACGGAAGGCGGGGCCGTCGGGGCCTGGTGTTAGCTCTGTAGCGACTGACAGCTCACCGGATGCGAGTGCAGCCGCCGTCCAGCTCTCGAGGACGCGGGCGACGCGCACTCTCTCGCCCCGGCCGCGGAGGAGGAGGAGGAGCGCCCGGGCGCCCTCTTCCACGCTTGCACCTGACTCGAGGCGGGCGAGGATGTCGCCGCGCGCCGTGGCGGCGGCGGTGCGCCCGCGCCAGACGCGCTGTACTGTCGTCGCGGCCACCTCGCGTCGGCGCTGGGCCTCGCGTTCCTCGCGCTGCGCGCGGATGCTGCTTAGCAGGGCGGAGGAGGAGGACGAGCTCCGGGTGCTGAGGTCCACTGGAGGATGACGGCCGCTGCCGTCTGGGTTCCACATTGTTTTGTGAGCTTGTGAGGTGAATGG